>JAQZBX010018574.1:0-20012 GCA_029593785.1 Cabassous unicinctus | reverse complement strand
AAGAAAAAAAGGCACATGATCCTATCAATTGACACAGAAAAGGCATTTGACAAAATACAGCAAACTTTCTTGATAAAATACTACAAAATATAGGAATTGAAGGAAACTTTCTAAACATGTTAAAGGCCACATATGAAAAACCCACAGCTAACATTGTACTCAATGGTGAAAGACTGAAAGTTTTCCTGTTGAGATCAGGAACAAGACAAGGATGCCCACTGTCAAAAAACTGTTGTTCAATATAGTGCTAGAGGTTTGAGCTAGAGCAATCAGGCATGAAAAAGAAATAAAGGGCATTCAAATCAGAAAGGAAGAAGTAAAACTTCTGCCCTTCACAGATGATATGATCCTATATCTAGAAAGTCCTGAAAAATCTACAACAAAGCTGCTACAGCTAATAAGTGATTTCTGTGGAGTGTCAGGATACAAGATCATTACACAAAAATCAGTGGTGTTTCTATACACTAGTAATGTGCAATCTGAAGAGGAAATCAGGGGAAAAAAAATCCCATTTACAATAGCGGCTAAAAGAATCAAATATTTAGGAATAAACTTAACCAAGGATGTAAAACATTTGTATTCAGAAAACTATAATGCACTGTTAAAAGAAATTTAAAAAGACTTAAATAATTGGAAGAACATTCCATGTTCCTGGATTGGAAGACTAAATATTAAGATGTCAATTCTACCCAAATTGATATACAGATTCAATGCAATTCCCCCAAAAAATTCCACCAGCAGTTTTAAACAAATGGGAAACACAATTATCAAATTTATTTGGAAAGATAAGGGGCCTCGAATAGCCAGAAATATCTTTAAAAGAAAAAGCAAAGTTGGAGGACTCTCATTTCCAGACTCTAAATCATATTACCTAGCTACGGTGGTAAAAACAGCATGGTACTGGCATAAAGATAGACACATAGACCAATGGAAACAAACTGATAGCTCAGAAACAGACCTTCACATCTATGGTCAAGTGGTTTTTGACAAGCCTCTCAAACCCACCCAACTGGGGCAGAACAGTTTATTCAACAAATGGTGCTGGGAGAACTGGATATCCATATCCGAAAGAAAGAAAGAGGATCCCTATCTCACAAGTTATACAAAAATTAACTCAAAATAGATCAAAGACCTAAATATAAAAGCAAGAACCATAAAGCTCCTAGAAGAAAATTTAGGGATACATCTGCTAGACCTGGTGGTAGGTGGTGAATTCTTAAACCTTAAACTGAAAGCACAAGCAGGAAAGAAAACATGAATAAATGGGACCTCCTCAAACTTAAAACCTTTTGTGATTCAAAGGACTTCACCAAGAATGTAAAAAGGCAGCCCACTCAATGGGAGAAAATATTTGTAAACCACATCCAATAAGGGTTTGATTTCCATTCTATATAAATAGATTATACAACTCAACAATAAAAGAGCAAGCAATCCAATTTAAAAAGGGCAAGACTTAAATAGACATTTCTCCAAAGAGGAAATACAAATGACAAAAAAAGCACATGAAAAAATGTTCAATATCACTAGCTATTAGGGAAATGCAAATCAAAACGACAATGAGATGTATCATCTCACATTGCGTAGAACGGCCATTATTAAAAAAAAACCACAGAAAACAATAAGTGCTGGAGAGGACATGGAGAAATAGGAACACTATTCACTCTTGCTGGGAATGTAAAATGGTGCAGCCTCTGTGGAAGACTGTTTGGTGGTTATTCAGGAAGCTAAATATAGAACTGCCATATGATCTAGCAATTCCTCTACTAGGAATATATCCAGAAGAACTGAACCTGTAATGCGAACAGACATCTGCATATCAATGTTTATAGTGACGTTATTTCCAATTGCCAAAAGACAGAAACAACCCAAGTGTCCATCAGCTGAGGAATGGATAAAGAAAATGTGGTATATACATATGATGGAATAATATGCTGTAGTAAGAAGAAATGAAATTGGGACACATATGATAACATGGATGAATCTTGAAGATATTATGCTAAGTGAAGTAAGCCAGACACAGAAGGACAAATATTGCATGGTCTCATTAATATGAACTAAATACAAAGAATAAATGCATGGAGTTAAAGCCTAGAGAATAGGTTATTAGGAGATAAGAGGAGGGCTGCTGCTTAATGTATGTAGAAGCTGTAATTAACTGGACTGTAAAAGTGTGGAAATGGATAGAGTTGATGGTAATATATTAAGTAGCAACTGGTTTATAAATGGTAATGTGGCTGGAAAGGGTAGTTAGGGATGTAAATGCCAATTGAAAGAATGCTGGAGAATAATCTAGGGACTGAATAACACAATGAACCCAGAGATGGATGAGAATTGTGGTTGATGGTATAGATGCAAGAGTGCCCTTCTGTGAGCTAGAATGGATGTATGTCACTATTGCAGGGTGGTGGGAATGTGGAGAAGCATGGGAAAAATACAATGGTGTGACCTATGGACTGTGGTAACAGCAATACTGTAATAGTCTTGCATCAATGCCAAAGATGTACTGTGTTGACAATGGGGAGGGATATGGAAAAAGTGTGCCAATTGTACACTATGGACCATTGTTGGTGATAATAGTCTGATGATATCATCTCATAATCTATAACAAATACTCCACCATGGTATGGTGTGTTGGGTGCTGATAGGAATTCTACACATGTGCATGATTGTTTTGTTAGTTCACAACTTCTATAATAAAAATATATTTAAAAAAATAATAGGGTGGTTTGGAGGAAAAATACATCAAATGTAACATATGAACTATAGTTAGTAGTACTACTTTGATGAAATTCTTTCATAATATGTAACAAATGCCTCACAACAATACAAGGTGTTGGTGGTGGGATGATGTATAGGACCCCTGTATGATGTTATGCATGCTTGCTTTTTAAGTTCACAACTTTTACTATACACTTATTGTTTATGTATGTTCATGTATTAATGACATACGTCAATAAAATTTTTAAAATATTAAGACAAAAAAGAAAGAATAGGTAGCTATGAAATAGGAATAATCAGAAAAAGTATTTACGGCCTTTGGAAATTAAAATGTTGATTCTTGAAAGTTAAAAATTCAATAGTCAAATTTGAAGAGAAAGTTGACCAAAATCCAAAAAGAGAGAAAAAAAAAAAGAAAAGGAAAGGCAGAGAAGATAAATATGAGAATAAAGATGAGAGACAAAGAATTTCACTCCTAGATATCCAATATTTGATAACCAAAGTTCTGTTCCAAACAGAGAGAACAAAGAAATTATCAAAGAAATAATATAAGAAAATTTCCCAGAGGATGAAGGACACAAATCTCAGTAGACATGAGGTGCTCAAATCCTATACATTCCAAAGAAAGAACTGGCCCTTGACCAGCTCCTGGGACCCACAAGCCCTCAGAATATCTTGCCTGATGAGAGTGTCTTTGTATGCCTGGGGCCCGGGCCTACAAAATAGTTTATGTTAACAGTGTGATTTATGATAAATGCTTGTTTTTGTTTGCTTGGGGCCCTGGGCCACACTGTAGCAGTTTGACCTTGAGGGTGCTGAAGAATGAGTAGCTAAGGTCAGTCACTTGGGGACTTCATGCCTACATAACTGACGCAGTAAAAACTCTGGACACCAAGAGCCAGGTGAGCATTCCTAGTTGATAATACTTCATTTGTATTGTCACACATCATTGCCAGAAGACTTAAGCACTGTCCATACAACTCGACTGAGAAAGGACAATTAGAAGCTTGTACCTGGTTTCTTCTGGACTCCACCCTACGAGCCTTTTGCCTTTATTGATTTTAATCTGTACCTACCCTTTTACTGTAATAAACTGTAACCATAATAGCTTTTAAGTTCTGTGGGTCTTTCTAGTGAATCAGCAAACCTAAGGGTTTTCTTAGGGTTCCCCCAACACACACATAAATAATGACGACCACAACAATATCTACCACCTTTAAATAAGCATCAACTGTGCAGGCACTGTGACTAGCCATATGATGGTTTTTAAATGTATATGGCTTTCCTGAGACTTAGGTCGAGTAAACTCAGCCCTCAATTTGTCTGGTTCTTTCTACTGTGTCTAGGAAGGAAAGTGAATTGAATACCAGGATAAAGGCTCAGATGAATGTGGTTTCAAAGATCCAAAGATGGAAAAATCATTCTCCAACTGTAAGTAATTAGGATAATTTTTCTGCTTTTGAATGTTTAAAGTGCTTCTCATTTATATTAAGTATGTAAATAAAGATCACCTGCTTAGCTTGTTGCCTCAGATCGTCCCCAACAGCCTCTGGTTCAATCATCTTCCATTCTGCTGCAATGCTCCTGAAAACATCAGCTCCACTGTTTAATACTTGAATGAGACGACGATCACGTGATAAATGAGCCAAGATCCTCAGTTCAAGTTGTGAGTAATCAGCAGCTAATATCAAACCACCTGAAACAGAATTAGTTTTAGAAAAGCTAGTACAAAGATATATGTAAGTTCTGTATAGTTGAGTAGGATGAGAGAAATTTGGCTCTAAAATAGAACTTTGAGATCATGTGTTCAAACGTTAAAACTTCGTTTTTAATTCCATTCTCAACATAGCTCTTTCTTTTTTTTTTTTTCATTTAGCTTTCATGTATATGTAATTTGTAAAGCCACCCAAGACATCTGCCACATAACCACTGTGATAGCACCTTCCTCTGTTCTCACAGCACCTGGAAGATACTTTAAAGTGGTTATTTCATGTCTCTCCCACCTATCACTGAGCCTTTTAGGGATGGGAGACTTAATTTTCCTTTGCATTCTACAGAAAACCTGGCACAATTTCTAGTACATAGTAGGCCTTTAATAAATGCTTGTTGAATAAATAAAATAATTAATTAAAGAAGAAAATGATGTCCAAGGTATATATATTTTAAGTAGGCCATAGAGAAATGCTAGCTTTTCTTCAACAATAACAAGGACATTCAATGAAAAAAAAACAAGTGATCGATAGGTGAAGAAAAGTTAAGAGAAGTAAAACAAAACATAAGCAGGGTTAAAGAAAAAGTAGGAGAAGACTGATATCACAAAATATTCGGTCATATTTTTAAAAAGAGTTACTACAAATCAAGAAGGCTAAGAACAAAATAAAAACTAGCTGTTCACAGAAACAAAAACAAAGGAACCTTAAACATATTAAAGAATGCTCAGTTTCATTCATAAGATGAATGCAAATTAAAACTACAGCAAGAAATAATTTTTCCCATTTATATTACAAAAATTCAGAAGTTGGACAATATACTCTGTGACAAGGCACAGATTGCTGCACTGATTACATGCACACAGACTAAACTGGATTGTGTTTAAATTTCTTTATTGATGAAGACAATTTTCCTGGATAAAAATGTTCAATGAGAAAAGCAAGGCACGCTAACAGTGAATAAAGAATGCTAATTTTTGTGTAAGAATGGGCGGGGGGTTTAAAGATTACATATTTATGTTACCAGAATAAAACAAAACAAAAACAATAGAAATGTACAATACAAAGAGTGAACCCTGAGACCGAGAGCTGCCCCTGTTGCCTCCAAAATGGAGACTTGATAGAGAGACCCATTCTTAGTGCTCAAATGTCACACCCTAAAGCTGAAGAAGCCACACTGGATGCACATGCCGTTGCCATGACAGTGTTCGCTCTGGTGGTGGTGTCTTACTTCCTCATCACCAGAGGAATAATTTATGATGTCATTGTTGAACCTCCAAGTGTTGGCTCTATGACTGACAAATATGGGCATCAGAGACCAGTAGCTTTTCTGGCCTACAGAGTAAATGGACAATATATTATGGAAAGACTTGCATTCAGCTTCCTGTTTACAATGGGAGGTTTAAAATTCATAATCCTGGATCATCCAATGCACCAACCATTCCAAAACTCAATAAATTTCTTCTTCTATTCACTGGATTTGTCTGTGTCTTATTGAGTTTCTTCATGGCTAAGAGTATTTATGAGAATCAAACTGCCAGGCTATATGATGGGTTAGAGTGCCTTTTGAGAAGAAATCAATGGATACTGGATTTGTTCCTGTTAATGAAGTTTAAAACTCTGTACCAATTCTCTAATGTGAAATGTGGAAAAGGATGAAAAGCAGCAGAGGAAGAAGCATCTAGTGAAAATACAGGAAGCTTATTACAACTTGGACTAGAATTTCTTCTTGGTAATATCAGAGACAATCTTATCACAGTTTTCCTGCTGACCTATGCTGGCATACCAATGATGTTAAATGGCATTTTATTCTTTTTTTTCATCTCTAGAAGGAAATATATTCCATTTCTACAACTATAATATTGAACAAAATGATTTTTTTTTTACAACTCCCTTAACAGTTTTTGGAGATGACATTTCTGATTTTCAGAAATTATGTAAAATCAGGAAGCGAGATCCTATAACCTGAGAACTCTGGACAGCTGATGAGCTTTAACTATGGGACTTTGCCTTCAAAGAGTGTATGACAGTACATTATTTCAGATATGTATGTAAGATTGTTTCCTGAACAGTAAGATGCATGAAAGTAGCAAAAGTAATTTTTCTAATTAAAAAAAAAAGAGAACCCAAATATAAACTATGGATAATAGTTAATAGTATAATTATAATAATGTTTCATTAATTGAAACAAAGGTATCAAACCAATGCAAAATGTTAATAATAGGAAAAACCATGTGTGTGAGGGACAGGTATATGGGAATTATGTAGTACTGAATTATTTTTCTGTAAAGTTATAACTGTTCAAATAAAAATAATAATAGAATGTTATATAATCATATGTGCATATATCTCCATCAAGAAATACTGGCAGTACATATAAGAAATATATGTAATTATCTAAAAGAAGGGAGTTGGTAGGGCAGGGAAAGAAGCAAACATTTTCAATATACATTTTTTATGTCGTTTTGATTTCTGAACCATGTGAATGAATAATGTATTCAAAAACATATAAATTCTAACTTTAAATGACCATCACATTCATGGCTGTCCTGTCATTAACAACCATAAAACTGGCAAAAATATATGAAATAGCTGTTTTCAGATATTGGACAAAGGCAGTGCAGGATTGTAATCACTGAGAGAAGGGGGGAAAGGAGTGATGCCTCATAATTGCCTCAGAGATCTCAATGGAGGCACTTACCAGAATGCAATACTGGGGAGGGAAGTTGAAACAAAGTGCTATGAACTCTCTCAGCTGTGGAAATAAAGACTCATGTTGGGTCTACTAAAGTAGCTAGAATTTGTGAGAATCTGGAGAGAAAGGAACTGCATGTAAGAACACCAGAAATATGCACAGGGGTCCCTTTGGATTTTGGCCAAATACTAAGCTATGCATGTGTAGGGAGAACATTCAGGGTACCAGGCAAAAAACAAATACTGAGAAAACATCACCAAAGAAAGAACAACATCACATAGCTATTGGCAGAACTACTCAAACCTGCACAAAGCAGAGATGTTCAAAGTCTGACCAGATTGAGTCGAAAGACTTTGTTGAACAACCTGAACCATGCTTTACAAACAATGCTTATCTAGCCCTAGAATAAAGGCTACTCTAAACATAATCTACAAAGCTTTATGAGGTGCCTCAAAATTAGGCTGAGGTGTAAATAAATTATCTGCCAAAAGGAAACTCTATACTCTATCCATGAAGAGAATAAAATTCAAAGAGTCAACAATGTAACAACATAATGTCCAGCATACAATAAAGAAGTACCAGACATATGAAGACTCAGAAAAATATAAGCTTAACTAAGAGAAAATTCAGGGAAGCAGATGTGGCTCAAGTGGTTGGGCATCCATCTACCATATGGGAGGACCTGGATTCAATTCCCGGGACCTCCTGGTAAAAAGGCGAGCAGATGAGCCAGGTCCGCACAGACGTGCAGCGAGCCACACAGCAAGATGATGACGCAACAAAAGAGAGACTCAGGGGAGAGTCAAGGCGAGACATGCCAGAAACCAGGAACTGAGGTGGCGCAAATGACAGGGTGCCTCTTTCCCACATTGGAGGTCCCTAGGATCGAATTCTGGTAAAGACTGGAGGAGAAAAATGAGAAGAGAAGGCAAGAAACAGACACAGAAGATCACCCAGCGAATGGACACAGACAGCAAGCAGGGGTGGGGGAGAACACATAGAACTGTATACCAAAAAGAAAAAATAAACTCAATTAAAAAAAAAAAAGAGAAAATTCAATCAATAGAAAAATGACCCAGAAATTACATAGATGATAAACTTTAAAACAGCTACCATAAACATAGTCAAGAATTTAAAGAAAACATGACCATAGTGATGGAACAAATAGTGAATTGCAATAATGCAATAAAAACTACACTAAAGAAAAAAAAATTCTAAAACTGAAAAATTCAGTATTTGAAACAAAAAATTCACTACATGGATGTGACAGCAACTAGACACTATAGAAGAAAAGATCAATGAATATTAAAACTATCCATTGAAGTACAGAGCAGAAAAAAAAGAGGCAGGGATAAAAAGAAAAGAAAAAGAACCTCAATGAATTGTGAGACAATACTAAATGGTATAAATAGTATCACATACATATATTTGGAGTAATAGGAAGAGAAGAAGGAGCAATGGGGATGAGAAATATTAAAAGAAATAATAGCTGAAAATGTTACAAATTTAATGAAAAATATAAACACACACAGGTAGAACAGGCTGAGCACCTGCTTCTCACATATGAGGTGCTGGGTTCAATCCCTGGTACTTCCTAAAAATAAAAAATTCTTTGAAAGTAGACTGTGATATGATGCATATTATAAATATGTAATAATATTATTATTACATTAATAACAATGTAATCAATATATTGATTACTTGTTGAAATAATATTTTGAATACATTAGGTTAAATAAAAAATAGCATTAAAATTAAAATTCACCTTTTTCTCCTGTTTTAGTGTGTTGAAGATAGAATTGACATATAGCTGGACTAGAAACACTCTGTCTACATCTCTGGGGACACCTGGATGCCTGGCCAAAATAAGGGCAGTGGGATTTATGATGAGTAGTTTAAGATCTGAAACTTTCCTACTGACCCCCAGGTTCAGTTTCTTTACTGATGGTTTGCAATTGGCTAACAGATTAAGTCAGTCTGGCTTAATTATATGGTCAGAAAGGAATTGCTTTGAGCTCCCCCTAAGCCTAGATTCCTCTAATATCTTGGTGGATCAAGCCAGAGACAAAGTGTAGCCCCTATGTGAGTAAAGACCCCTGGGGAATTTGAGCATAGGATGTCTTTTGGACCCAAAATTCTCATCTGCATTCTCGTTCTTTGCACCATATCCTTTGCCTTTAAATAAAAGCCTTTCATTAGTATGCTCTGTGGAATGTGATGAGACCTTTCAAATATTCAAACTAGGAAAATCTTTACAATGTGACTACCAGAAAATTTAAATTCTAAATGTCTCTCATGCTATATTTCTATTGAACAGAACTGCTTAAAGTTCAGCCACACTCCTTCCCTTATACATAAAAAGAGAAATCCAGGACTGTAAAACTTCTGTTAGGAAATTATCCATACACTACACAGGCCTTCTAGAGAGCCCTTGAACAACTCTGATTGAATTTTGTTTGCTAATGGATCATACTTAAAAAGCAAAACTGAAAACTGCCATATTGCTTTTATAGGCCTAACTTCACCCTTGGAATATATGTCTCTCACAGATTTTAAATCTATTCAGATGGTTACTTGCACTAGCCAGATCTGCCAATTGGCAAAAGTTAAGAGAGTAATTATGTATGCCAAAAGTACATATGATATGAGAGTCAAACCATGACTTCAAAATATTTTGATGACAAAGAAGTCAGGAAAACTGAAGATAGCCTTGGGGACTACCCCATGCAATTGAAAGGGACAGTAGGGAAAAACAGAAAAGAAACCAAAGAGCTCCAAGCAGAATCAGAGAGAGAAAGATAAGAAAAGCTGGCTAATATTGTGACATTAGAGGTCAAGGGAGTAGAGAATTTGAGGAAAGACAGGGCTGATGAACAGTTAAAAAAAAAAAAAAAATACTTGCAGATAAGTCAAAGAGGATGAGGGCTAAGAAAATGTCGTAGGATTTAGCTAAAAAGATTTACAATGGCTTTGGAAAATATGGTTTCAGTAGACTGCTACTGAAATAGACTGTGACACAAGAGAAGTTTCATATTGAGCTGTTCACAAAGACAATGATGACCGCTATAAACCTGGCAATACAAAGGAAAATAACAGGCTCAATTGTAGAGAGAAAAGACTGAGGGATCAATGTATGCTTCAGAGTCTAACTCAAAATTCAAGCTTTACTGGTACTTTGAAAACCATCCCCACTGCAACAAAGATCTCGAAAACTATCAGCCATCCTTACCTGGGAAAGGCACAAAGGCATGTCGCATGCTAACGGAAAATGGCATTCCTCTGTCTGAGGCTGCCTCCTCCATCTGTGCCTGGTGCCCAAGGTTCAGGTTATGACCCTTTTTATTTCCTCCTCTGTGGTGCAAAAAACATCATCAGCTAGATATGAAGTAGTCTCAATTATATAAAAAAGGTCTGATTTTCGGTAAAGACAATATTTCCATCTAATAAACTTAGAAACAATGTTATTATCCAAGACTCACTTTAAAGTGTAACAACACTAACCGCCTTTCAGCATTCAATTATACATTCAGTAAAACATTTCTGTAATAGACTCTTCTAAGCACTTCTGAGATAATTCACTGACATTTAGCTCTACTCAACAAATCTCTTTGACCATATTTAATATAAACTATCTCCATGCTTTTTCTACTTTGTGTGTGTATATTAAGAGGGAAGGGGGTTGGGATGGAGTGTCTGTGACATAGCTAAACTCTTCCCTTTAGTATTTGAAAATATACATATAATACTTGTTTTTTGTTTTTTTTTTAATATTTATTTATTTATTTATCCCCCCCTTGCTGCTTGTGTTTGCTGTGTCCAGTCGCTGCGTGTTTCTTCTGTGTCTGCTTATCTCCCCCTTGCTGTGAGGTCCTGCTGCATCAGCCCACCATGCCGCGCGGGCCGGCCTGCCCTCACAAGGAGGCCCCGGGAAGCGAACCTGGGGCCTCCCATATGGTAAACAGGAGCTCTATCGATTGAGCCACACCCGCTTCCATATATAATACTTGTTGATTAAATTAGTAGCCCAAATTTTCAGCTGTTCACCACCCACTACCTTTTATAGACAGACTCAGAATTTGAAATGTTTAATGCCTGGAACAGAAAATTAAACTAATTTCATTATTTTGCCCAGTAGGCTATTTTTGAGCCATTCATATTGACAAAAGTATATTAATACAAACACAGAGAAGCAGCATATACCTGACCATGGGAAGTAGGCCTTTCCCTAAGGCTTGGGAAGGTGGGCTTTCCCCTACAAGTGTCGGCATTTTGATCTCAAAATCTCTTGGTATATTCTGAATATTTGGTTCTGTGAAGGTTATTCGTCCTAAAATCAAGCAGAATGAAAAAGACATTAAAATTACCAAAAAAACTGACATTTATTTTAAAAGCAATTGCATTTCTGAATTCTCTTTAAAAATGCATTCTCTATCATTGCTAAACTAAAATAAACTGATCATTAAATGATGTATTTTTCATCAAGTTCATGTGACTAATGACATAAATAATTACAAGATCAGTGTCAATATATAAATGTATGACTCAGTCATAATACTATGTTTTACATTAGCCTAGCTCTCTAGAAAACAATCTCTAAGAAATAATTTGATAAACCAAACTGTTCCTATGCTAAAGATATGAGTACTGGAAGTCAGCACTATAAACTCTATTAGCAGTCATATTACTTATACAAGGCTAATCTAATGGATCCTAGGAGAAATGACTAGTGAAGACTCTAAAAGATAGGACAGTACAAGATACAGAGAAGAAGATCTGGAGCAGAAGAGCAACTGAGTGATGAAGAGAGACAACTGGGATCAGAGAATTAGCTGATGCAAGAGACAGAGTAGCAGTGAGACGCGGCAACTGCCAAGGTATCAACAGGCCCATTTTCATCATCATCATCACTCATAAAGAGATTCAATCATGTGGCTGAAGACTAATAATTTTCTAAAAAAACAGAAGCCTATCTGTTTTAACAATTATAACCTTTATTTCTCCAAAAATCTTTTACATTTTATTTATCTACATATTGGTTGAATTGTCCTAAAACTCTTAAGGATTGTTCAAAAAAAGGTTTCTGTAATTTAGTTATTGCAGTTTTTATGACACATATATAGTGACACTATATCATAAAACCTTCTGTTTTATGATATACTTTTCATTGTATAAGACTCTCAACCAGCTAGTATATGTAATATCAAATTCTTTTGATGAATCAGACATTTTAAGTGTCTTAGTTTAATAAACATTGCTTATCTCAATAAATAAATAAATTAAATAAATAAATAAATAAATAAATAAATAAATCTATCTTTAGTATTATGAGGTACTTGTTACTTAGTTTTTAGCATAAAATAAGTGCTCAACTAATGGTAGAATTATTATAATTATCAAGTGGCCTATACAATGTTACAAAGCTCACTTTGTAGAAGTTATCCAATGTTTTTTCTACCTCAGCACTCTTCTTTTCTATAATAAAGAGTTGATATTCAGATAATGCCTTGATCTTTTGATTACATTAATACAGTAACACTGGCAAACCCAAAAAGATGTTAAAAATACTTTAAAAGCATGAACATAGCTTCAAGGAGATGACTTTGAATAATGAAATGGTTTTGCTATTCTTAGCCTGCATTCTTAAAATATTCTTTAAATGTAGGTATATTATGATAAAAATCAATTAGAAAAAAATAATAAATTGATTAACTTCTGCTTTATAAGCAACAAATAACTATATAACACCTTTAAAATTCTAAGTTGATTTTGTTTTTCCGTCACCAAGGATTTTATTTTATACAAGTTTACAACATTAACATATGTTTCAAAATGAAACTTAAATAGCAACAATGCAAGAAATGGCTAAGGACCAAGAGTTTAGCTAAATAGGGAGGAAGAAAAAGAGTTAGAATTTGTTTGGAACAGAGAAAAAGCAAGCAGAGAGAAAAGCAGCTCCTCCTTGTGCCTCCTTCCTTATTAATAGCAATAAAAGCTATTGAGCACTTTCTATGTGCCATGTGCTATTCTAAACAGCTTGGGAAAAACAAGATACTTCCCAGAGGCCACTTAGTCCTATGCAGCTCAGGAAAGGGCTGGGACTAAAATGAGATGATTACTAACATAAGTAAATATTTTATTCCTATATATACTCTCATCCAAAGTACTGTCTCAGACATTTCAATTATATAGTACTTAAAAATAGGAACTTTATTTTACGAAAGCTCATCTCTGTATCTAAGTGGTATCTATCTATGTCTTACATATAACATATGGTTAATGTTTGTGGAACTTCATTGAACCCAATGATCAAGACTTGAATTCCTTGTTCATCATAAGCAAATATGAGTTTTTCCCTTCAAAATTGGGTATTAGTCATATTTAAGATTTTTTATCACCTGTAGCAGTGTGTGACTGTGATACTGGGTAGATTCTTTCCATTCCAAGAAAAGGATTCAGACGCTTTTCCCGCTGCAGGGGAAAGACCACTTTGGTAATAGCATTAGTGATTCTTCTCCACTCTAAAATCAAGCTTGGTAAAGGATGTAATGCCTTTAATTTATTTAAAACATCCTGTCAAAGAAATACATAAAGGTAAGATTGGATTCTTGTCCAAAGTCCATAACAAACTAGAATCTCTTTTAAGTAAATAGCACAGCCCTGAAATAAAATTTATGAATCCTGCATGCACAAATTGAAATCACTGTTTGTTTTGGGGGGATAATAATGATAAAACTATTGATAACTATGGCTTATAAAATGCAAACATTAATGTGGAGTTAGATCAATTTAGATCTACCTTAAAAATAAAAATCAATGAAATGTCAACTTTTCAGTTATTCCTTTCCCATCCATCCCACGAAACAGTTCATATCATCTCTTTCATTCCTTATATGAGTGGAGGTTTCCCAGCTTTTAACCCAAAAGGTCCCATGGGAACTCGTATGTGGGAAGCTAGCACTCAAACAACTGAGCCACATTGGCTCCCAAAATTTTCCATGTTGGAATATTTTCATAGTTTTTGTAGGTTTCCAATTTGTTTTTATCTAGGTAAGTTCAAATGATTAGAGATGGGCTATGGTGGATCGTGATTTCATCAGTATTCTGATGCTGATGCAATACACCAAAATGCTAAAAGTAGTTCAGATTCTGCCCATTGCCCCAAAGAGCACCTTACTAGTGCTGAACTGCTTTCCCAGCCTCAGGTTACGACCATTGTCATTCCCTCTTCTTGTAGAACCCAAAGTTTTCTTGTTGCTTTGTTTTTTCATCTCGCCATTTGGTGGCAACTTCAATTCCAAAAATAAAACCTGTATAAAATGAATGCTTCTTTAGTCAAGAATCAAATCACTAGTACTTTTATTCAGAAAATATTTTTAAAATTATATGAGAAAGCAATCTCTACAATTCAGTATGGGTTGGAAGAATGTGTCTTTTGGGCAATTTGTAATTATCACATTTAATATACGATGGAAGTGAATACTATACTCTAGGTAGGCTAATTTAGGTATAATCAGATTATCACTAACAACAGGCTTTTCAACAGTCAAGAGCACAGGAATGTATACTCTGTGCCAAGCAATTGGTAGATAAACTATTGATACTGAGACTTTAGGTGGCTCTGAGAATTATGAGCTCTCCTAAATAATCTTCGAAATAGTAACCAACATAACTGCTCAATCATTTATGCCCCACAGAGGTTCAACAAGAGGATTATGAAAGCAGCAACAGGAAAGCAATGCATCACATATAAGGGAAAATCAATAAGACTAAGTGCCAATTTCTCATCAGAAACGACAGAGGCAAGAAGGCAGTGGTAAGATACATTTAAGGCACTGAAAGAGAAAAAGTGCCAGCCAAGAATCTTTATCTGGCAAAACTGTCCTTCCAAAATGAAGGTAAGTTCAAAGTCTTCACAGAACAACAACAACAAAAAAAACTGAGAGTTTGTCACCAAGAGACTGGATTTGCACAGATAACTAAAAGAAGTGCTGCAGCCTTTGAGGAAAAGACAAGGGCAAGAGGCTTAGAGGAGAGTGTAGAAATGAAGATTATAAGTAAGGGGAACTAAAAGGGTAAAAAGACAAATAGTAAGATATGATAATGGAAAGCCAAAGGATAAAATGGACAACGTGAGAAATGCTTTTACAGTAATAACATTGAACATTAATGGCTTGAACTCCCCAATAAAAAGACATAAATTAACAGGATGGATTAAAAAATATGAGCCACCTATATGCTGTCTACAAGAGACTCACACAATCAGGTGGAAAGTGAAAAGTTGGAAAAAGATTGCACACAAAAGTAACCAAAAAAGATCTGAAGTAGAATACTAATATCAGACAAAATAGATTCTAAATGCAAAACAGCTTTAAAAGATGATAGTCATTATATATTAATAAAAGGGGCAATTCACCAAAAAGATATTACAATCATAAATATTTATGTACCTAACCTGGGTGTCCGAAAATACCTGAAGCACTTGCTGGCAAAACTGAAGGGAGAAATAAATGTCTCACTTAGAATAGTTGGAGACTTCAATACACCACTCTCAGCATTGAATAGAACATCTGGACAGAGGACAAATAAGGAAACAGAGAGCTTGAATAATATGATGAATGAACTAGACCTAACAGAGATTTATAAAGCCTTAAACCCCAAAATGGAAGGATATACAGTCTTCTCAAGTGCTCATGGATCCTTTTCCAGGACAGACCATATGCTGGGTCACAAGACAGGTCTCAATAAATTTTAAAAGACTGAAATTATACATAGCACTTTCTCTGGTCATAATGGAATGAAGCTGTACATCAATAACAGTTAAAAAAGGGAAAATTCATAAACACATGGAGATGTACACTCTTAAATAATCAGTGGGTCAAAGAAGAAATTCCAAGAGAAATCAATAAATACCTGGAGACAAATGAAAATGAGAACATAACATGGCAACTATGGATACAGCAAAGACAATGCTAAGAGGGCAATTTATAGCCCAAATGCTTATATTTAAAAAGAAGAAAGAGCTAAAATCAAAGCCCTAACTACACACCTGGAGGAATGACAAAAAGAACAGCAAATTAATCCCAAAGCAAGGAGAAGGAAAGAAATAACAAAGATTACAGCAGAAATAAATGAAATTAAGAACAGAAAAACAATACCAACAAAACCAAAACTTGGTTCTTTGAGAAGAGCAACAAAATCAACAAACCCTTAGCTAGACTGACAAAGAAAAAAACAGAGAAGATGCAAATAAATAAAATCAGAAATGAGAGGGGAGCCATGACCATTATTCAATCGGAGAAAATTTTTAGAAAACCATATATTCGATAAGGGTCTGATCTCCAAGTTATATAAAGAGATCATACAACTCAATGACAAAAAGACAAGCAATCCAACTTTAAAAATGGGCAAAAGACTTGAACAGAAATTTTTCCAAAGAAGAAATACAAATGGCCAAAAAGCACATGAAAAGATGTTCAACATCACTAGCTATTAGGGAAATGCAAATCAAAACTGTGAGATATAATTTCACACCTTACAGAATGGACATTTTTAAGAAAACAGAAAACTACAAGTGCTGGAGGGGATGTGAAAAAACAGGGACACTCCTTCACTGGTTGTGGGAATGTAAAATGGTGCAGCCTCTCTTGGGAGACAGTTTGGCCATTCCTCAGGAAGCTACATATAGAACTGCCATATGATCTGGCAATCCCACTACTAGGACTATATTGAGAAGAACTGAAAGCAAGGACACAAACTGACATTTGCACACTGATGTTCATAGCAGCATTATTCACAATTACTAAAAGATGGAAACAACCCAGATGTCCGTCAACCGATGAATGGATAAATAAAATGAGGTACATACATATGATGGAATACTATTCAGCTGTAAGAAGAAATGAACTTGGGATGCATATGACAACATGGAGGAACCTTGAGGACATTATGTTGAGTGAAATAAAGCCAGGTTCAAATGGACAAATATTGAATGGTCTAATATGAACTAAATATGATGAATAAACTCATGAAGTTAAACTGTAGAATATAAGTTACTAGGAGATAGAATGTGGGTTGAGAAGGGAGAGCTGATGTTTAATAATTGGATTGTAAAGGTGTGGAAATGTATAGAGTTGATGGTAACATATTATAGTGAGTATAACTAACACTGCCTATTCATAAATGTTAATGTGGCTGAAAGGGGTAGTTTATGGAGGTTAATGTCAATTGAAAGAAAGCTAGAGGATAATCTAGGGACTGTTTAACAGTGATTTTGGTGATGGATGATGATTGTGGTTGACAGTACAAATACAATACTGTTTCTCTATTACAAGGTGTCAAGAATATGGAGATACATGGGAAAAATACAACTAATGTAACATACAGACTATAGTTAACAATATTACTGTAATATTTTACAACAATGGCAAAAAGGTACTATATCAATCTTATGGATCAATAATTGGGGGGGTTGGGGGAATGGGATTTTCCTTTTTGTTGTAATGAAAACATTCTGAAATGGACTGAGCTGATGACAGCACAACTCTGCAATGAAACTAAGAGCCACTGAGTGTACACTTTGGATGGACTGTATAAGAAAGGGGACCATATAACACAGAGTTCCATGGTAAATGATGGACTATGGTTAACTTTACAAATATGAGAATGTTCTCTCATGAACTATAACAAATATTCAATACTAATACATGGTGTCAATAAAAGGATGGTTTGTGGGAAAAATACACCAAATATAAGCTATGGACTATAGATAGCAGTTATATTATGACAATGTTCTTTAATCAGTTATAACAAATGTGTCACAACAATGTAAGGTGTTGGTGGTGGGGTAATATGTGTGAATCCTGTATTAGTGTGCATGACTGTTCTTTAAAATTTGAAATTAAAAAAAAAAAGGTAGCAAGACGGATCTGACCAGTAGTTTGACCCTTGCTCTAGACCAGTGCAATCTAATAGAACTTTCCACAATAGTGGAAATGTTATATATTTGCACTGTCCATTATGGTAGCCACTAGCTAGAAGGAGTTATTGAGCATCTAAAATGTAGCTGGAAAGACTAAGGAACTGAATGTATAAATTTTTTAAATATAATTAATTTGAACTTAAATAGCTACAAGTAGCTAGTTGTTCCAGTATTAGACTGCACAGCTTTAATGATTAGGAATATCCTGCCCAGTTCAAATATTCAAATTAAGGATCAAACAGCCACTGTGTGAAACTGTTGGAGTACCTTACATATACCTTCCATTTAAACATGAAGACATAAAAACAAACACATAACATCAAAATCATTTCACTCACACCCGGAGTTTGGTCAAGGCCTGTGGTTCACATGCCTTAGTACCCATCTGACTCACAAGGGTGCCAATTCCTGCCTTTGCCAAAGGCTTACTTTTGCTAAAATCCAGAGGTTGTATATTTTAATAAGTTCCCTAAGTAATTTTACGTGCAATCAGCTAGGTACTAGTTTGGGAACTACTGGGCTAAGAAATTAAAAATAAAATACAAGAAAATGCAAAAGAAAGAATACTACATTCAATACAAATACACCAAGTGATTAAGAGAAACAAAATTCCCTAATTTCTTTATGAGAAACAAAATTCCCTAATTTCTTTATAACAGGTAACTCTGTGGCTTAAAATGGGCAATTTTACTAAGATATATGATATTTACTGAGCACTGACTACATGCTGGCCACTATTCTAAGTGTTTTACATTTATTATATATTTTACTCCTCACAATGGCCCTGTGAGTTAATTCTTAACCCCAATTTACAGATGAAGAAATTGAGACATATATAGTTGATGTACCTACCCAAGGTAATGGAGCTAATTAGTAAAAGGAGAAAAGGTAGGGTTCAAACCCAAGTATCCTGGCTCTAAAGCCTTTGTACTTTATGCTATATTACTGAACTGATTGCATCTAGGAGATACTGGAATTTCAATATTATCTAGTATAAGAACGTATGCTGTGTTTGTAGTACCTTTACAACAATCCAACAATCCTTTGTAGGGAAGGGAGAAGAGAGAATAGAGCACCAACCCTTGGAAATAAAAATAATTTTAAGTTCTGCCAAACTTTATGTGAGGTGATAAAAATCTTAATTAAGTTTACAAAAGCAAACAATCACACAAAAACCCCTGTACCATTTACATCTGAGACAAATATCTAATTTCCTATTCTAAAGAAGGGTTGTTGAAGGAGTGAGGGTTAATGAAACGACTACTTTTTGGAGAAACAGCTACACTGCTTATGAAACTACCACTGAGGATCATGGATTAACAAATATTTATTGACTGTCTCCTCTGTTCCACGCAAATCTCCTACACATAGAGCTTACATTCTAGGAGACTTCTTTACCTTCCTTTCACAAATATAGATACAACTTATAAATTAGATACTATACATAAATTACAAATATTCTATTCTCAAAGCATTTGGTTAACTGATAGTTTATTTTATTGATCATTGGTGTTTACATATACACATCTTAGGAAACATATAAACAAATCATTTTAACTCTAAAAATTACTTCTAAATTTCCTATTCCCATGATACAACCTCAGCAATGTCATCTGAACTGGTGAAGGAAAAACTGTGGCCAGCTAGTTGATAGGCCTGAATCTCAATCGCATCCAGCTTGGCCTGCATTAAATGTTTCTGACTTTCACATTCTGCAGTACTAAAGCCAATTCCATTTAGTTCCAGCAAGGCCAAGCAATACTGAGAAGGCATTTCCACTTCACAGAAAACATCTGGAAGAAAAACAGAAAATTAAAACATTAATACATCAGCTAAATGCCTAGATCAGAAGTATTATCTAAAAATACTTTGTCTAGGAAAATCTAGAAATGCTGTATAAACTATCCTCCAG
>JAQZBX010018573.1:0-34494 GCA_029593785.1 Cabassous unicinctus | reverse complement strand
AAAAATTCAGCAGGGACTCAGGGAATTGAACGACAACATGAAACACACAAACATACGCATTATGGGCAGCCCAGCGGGAAAAGAGAAGGGAAATGGGGCAGGAGTGATTGAGGAAATAATGGCCAAAACTTTCCCAACAACTCTTATGAGGGACATGGATATACATGTCCAGGAAGCACAGCACACTCCAAGCACAACAAATCCTAGCAGACCTACCCTGAAAAACATACTTACAAGATTGTCAAAAGCTCAAGACAAAGACAGAATCCTGAAAGCAGCAAGATGAGAGATCCATCAACATATAAGGGAAACTCAATAAGGTTAAGTGCTGATTTCTCATCTGAAACCATGGAGGTGGGAAGGCAGTGGTATGACATAGTTAAGGTGCTGAAAGAAAAAAAACTTCCAGCCAAGAATTCTGTATCCAGCTAAACTGTCATTCAAAAATGAGGGAGAGTTCAAAATATTCACAGATAAACAGAAATTGAGAGAATTTGTCAACAAGAGTCCTCTTCTTCAAGAAATACTACAGGAAGTTCTACAGGTTGAAAGGAAAAACCAGGAGAGAGAGGGTTGGAGGAGACTGTAGAGAGGAAGATTATTGGTAAGTGTAACTAAAAGTATTTAAAAAATGAAAATAAAATATTATATATGTGTAAGTCTAAAGAAAAAATGGCTAAGGTAGTGCTGTCTTTACAGTAATAACATTAAATGTTAATAGATTAAATTCTCCAATCAAAAGATACAGATTGGCTGAATAGATGAGGAAATATGACCCATCTATATGCTGTCTACAAGAAACTCACCTTAGACCCAGGGAAACAGGCTGCAAGTGAAAGGTTGGAAAAAGATTTTACACACAAATAGTAACCAATAAAGGGCAGGAGTAACTACAGTAATATCAGACAAAATAGACTTTAAATGCAAAACTGTTGTATGAGACAAAGAAGGACACTATATGTTAATAAAAGGGGTGCTTACCAAGAAGAAAGAACAATAGTAAATATTTATGCACCTACCAGAGAGCCCCAAAATACTTGAGGAAAATACTGGCAAAACTGAGGGAAGAAACAGACACTTCTACAATCATAGTGGGAATTCTATACACCATTATCACCATTAGACAGAACATCATGACAGAGACTCAATAAAGAAACAGAGACCTTGAATATATTAGAGGAACAAGACCTAATGGACTTATATAGACCATTAAACCCAAAACAGCAGGCACATTTTTCTTAAGGATTTTTCTTCTCCAGGATACTAGGTCACAGAACAAGTCTCAGTGAATTTAGAATACATTCTCTGTGGTATCTGACCACAACGGAATGAGGCTGGAAATCAATAAAGGGTGGAGAACTGGAATAGCCATAAATATATGGAAGTTAAACAGCACACTCTTAAACAATTATTGGCTCAAGGAGGAAATAGCCAGTGATATTAGTAACTACCTTAAAGCGAATGAAAATGAGAACACAACATATTAAAATTTATGGGATGCAGCTAAATTAATGCCGAGGGGGGTATTTATAGCCCTACATGCCTACATTAAAAAAGAAGAAAGAGCTAAAATCAAAGACCTCACTGCACACCCGAAGGAACTAGAAAAAAGAACAACAAACTAATCCCAAAGCAAGAAGAAGGAAGGAAATAACTATTAGAGAAGAATTAATTGGAATTGAGAATTAAAAAAACATTAGAAAGAATTAACACAACCAAAAGCTGGTTCTTTGAGAAGATTAATAAAATGGACAAACCCCTAGTTAGACTAACAAAAAAAAGAAAGAAAGAAGATGCAAATAAATAAAATAAAAAATGACAGAGGGGATAACACCATTGACCTCACAGAAATAAAGGGATCATAAGAGGATACTTTGAAAAATTGTACGTCAACATAACGGGCAATTTAAATAAAATGGATGAATTTCTAGAAACACACAAGCAACTTCATTGATGAAAGAAGAAATAGAAGAACTCAGCAGAACAGTCACAAGTAGTGAGCTTGAATTAGTCATCAAAAACCTCCCAACCAAGAAAAGCCAAAGCCCAGGACCAGATGGCTTCACAGGTGAATTCTACCAATCACTCCAGAAATAACTAATATTAATCCTGCTCAAACTCTTCCAAAAATTGGAGAGGAGGGAATGTTACCTAACTCATTCTCTGATGCTAACATCACCCTAATACCAAAGTCACATAATGAAACTACAGGAAAAGAAAACTACAGACCAATCTCTCTAATGAACTTAGTTGCAAAAATCCTCAACAAAATACTTGCTAATCAAAGCCAAATAACACATCAATCAAAGTACACACCATGATCAAGTGGTTTTATCCCAGGTATTCAAGGATGCTTCAACATAAGAAAATCAATTAATGTAACACACCACATTAACAAATCGAAGGAAATAAATCACATGATCATCTCTATCAACACAGAAAAGGCATTCGACAAAATACAGTATCCTTTTTTGATAAAAAAACAAAACAAAACCCTTCAATAGATAGGATTAGAAGGAAACTTCTTCAACATGATAAAGGGCATATATGAAAAACCCACAGCTAACATCAACTCAATGGTAAAAGGCTAAAGGCTTTCTCTCGAAGATCTGGAACAAGACAAGGATGTCCACTGTCACCACTCTTATTTAACATTGTATTAGAAGTACTTGTTGAACACTCAGGCAAGAAAAAGAAATAAAAGGCATCCAAATTGAAAAGGAAGAAATAAAACTTTCAATATTTGCAGATGACATGATCCTATATGTGGAAAGTCCCGAAAAATCTACAATAAAGCTTATAGAGCTGATAAATTAGTTCAATAAAGTGGCAGTGTAGAAGTTTGATGTTTTTTATGAATTCCAAAAAAGGTATTTGATTATGTTTGTAAACTGGTTTGTTCCCCCGGGCGTGATACCCTTTGATTGTATTATATTCAGCAGAGCTGGCATTGATTAAATTACATTAAGATTAGGGCTTTGATTCAACCATCATTAGGGCATGCAGGGTTGAGTCCCTGTCCTCCTTGGTGGGCTGATAAAACAGATTCTCACGTGGAAGTAGACACACAGAGAAGAAGAACACAGAGGAAGAGAGACAGCTCAGTAGACATGGCAGAGGCCCCAGGAAGAGAGATGAGCCTTATGCTAGCCTACAGCTGAGATCAGGAGAAGCTAGGACCACAGAGCCTTAAGAGGAAGAAGGAAGGCTGAACCCTCACAGATATCACCCACCATCTTGCTTTATCACATGGCAAATGACTTTGGGAAGAAAGTACTTCTTATGGTACCTTGAGTTGGACTCTTTAGGGCCTTGTGACTATAAGCTTCTACCCCAAATAAATACCCTTTATAAAAGCCAACAGAGTTCTGGTACTTTGCATCAGTACAGATGGCTGACTAATACAGGTGGGATATAAGATCAACATGCAAAAATCAGTAGCGTTTCTATACTTTAATAATGAGCAATCTGAGGAGGAAATCAAGAAGAAATTCCATTTACAATAGCAACTAAAATATCTAGGAATAAACTTACCTAAGGATGTAAAGGACTTGTGCACAGAAAACTACACAACATTGCCAAAGGAAATCAAAGAAGACCTAAATAAAGGGAAGAAACTCCATGTTCATAGATTGAAAGACTAAATATTATTAACATGTCAACCCTACCAAAATTGAATTACAGATTCAATGCAATCCCAATAAAAAGTTCAATAGCATTTTTTTTTTTTTACTGAACTGGAAAAGCAAATTATCAAATTTATTTGGATGGGTGGGGCCCCCAAATAGACAAAAATATGTTGAAAAAGAAAAGAAAATTGGAGGAATCATGCTACCTAACTTTAAAGCACACTACAAAGCTACAGTGGTCAAAACTGCATGGTATTGGCACAAGGATAGACATAATGAACAATGAAACTTAACTAAGAGTTCTGATATAGACCTGTGCATATTCAGCCAACTGATATTTGACAAGGCCACCAAGCCCACTCAACTGGAACAGAATAGTCTCTTCAACAAATGGTGCTTGGAGAGCTGGATATTAATTTCCAAAAGAATGTAAGAGAATAACCATCTCATGCCCTATACAAAAATTAACTCAAGATGGATCAAAGACCTAAATATAAGTTCCAAGACCATAAAACTCCTAGAATTTAATATAGGGAATAATCTATGAAATCTTGCAGTAGAAAATTGTTTCATAAACTTTACACCCAAAGCACAAGCAACAAAATAAAAAATAGATAAATGGGACCTCCTCAAAATTAAAAATTTTTGTGCTTCAAAGGAGTTTGTCAAGAAAGTGAAAAGCAAGCTTACTTGATGGGAGAACATATTTGGGAACCACCTATCTAATAAGGGCCTAATATCCAGCATATATAAAGAAATCTTTTTTCTAGAAAATAAAAAGACAAAAAAAAAACATTTAAAAATGGGCAGTTGATTTGAATATATACTTTTCCAAAAAAGAAATACAAATGGCTAAAAAGCACATGAAAAGATGCTGAACATCAGTAGGTATTAGGGAAATGCAAATCAATACTACAATGAGATATCATCTAACACCTATTAGACTGGCTGCTATTTAAAAAAAAAACAGAAAATTATAAATGTTGGAGAGGATGTTGAGGAATAGGAACACTCATCCACTGTTGGTAGGAATGTATAATGGTGCAGCCACTTTGGAGGGTGGTTTGGCAGTTCCTCAGGAAGCTAAGTATAGAACTGCCTTATGATCTGGCAATCCCACTATAGGAATATACCTAGAAGAATTGTAAGCAGGGGCTCAAACAGATATTTGCACACCAATGTTCATCACAGCATTATTCACAGTTGCCAAAAGTTGGAAGCAACCCAAGTGTCCATCAACGGATGAATGGATAAACAAAATGTGGTATATATACACGATGGATTATTACTCAGTTGTAAAAAGGTATGAAGTACTGGCATATGCAACAACCTGGAAGAAGCTCGAAGGCCTTATGTTGAAAGAAGTAAGCCAGTCACTAAAGGACAAATCTGCATGATCTCACTGATATGAACTAAGGATACTGAGCAGACTCAAAGAGGTAGAGTCTAAAAGATATGTACCAGGAGATAGAAAGGGAGTAAAGAGTGGTGAGTTGATGCTCAATCTGGGAAGAATCTATGATGGATGGGGGAGGTTTGGCAGTGGTTGGGGGTGATGGTGGTATAACAATGTAAGTGGGGTCGATGATAGTGGAGTATAAGTGTGAGTGGGGTTGGGAGTTCTCCATAGAGTTGGGGGGGCGGGGCTGGAGGAAGGAACAGGGGAACTCTGGGGAGGTAGAGGACTGTGGTTGAGAATACAACTGTGTGCGTTCTTTTGGAAACTATGGCAGGGAAGGATCACTGGTGTGGAGTTTTGGTGGTGGTGGGATGTGGGGGAAAGGGTGCACCTGGGACATGCCTCTATGGAATATGAAAGTGTTCATGCGGTCATAGGGTATTATCTCAGTGGGTAGAGACCACATAATAACCAACAAAATATTAAATTCCCATCCTGGGGATTCCTGTTACATCTCAAATAGAGTGGCAAGAATCTCGAGAATACATAGGCAGTGCCTAATAAAACAGCTGAATATGCCAAGCCCTCAATATTAATGCTTATACTTATGAAACTTATCCTTAAAATTGAAACTTAGCCTAATAATATCTATTGCCTAAGAGTTACCTCCTGAAAACCTCATTGTTAATCAAATGTGGCCCTTCTCTAAGCCAAACTCAGCAAATAAATTCACTACTTTCCATCTGGCACGGGACATGACTCCTGGGGATGAGCATCCCTGGCACCGAGTGATTAATACCAAGTCCGAACCAGAGATGCATTTGGAAAAAGACCTTGACCAAAAGGGGGAATCATTAAATACAAAAAAGTCTTTATGACTAAGAAATTTCAAAGTGAGTCAGGAGGTCATTCCAGAGGTTACGCTTACATGTGTCACAGGCAGATCTCACTAACTGCCACAGTAAACAAAGCTTCAAACGGGTGCTTCCGAGGACTCTAGAGGCATCTGAACACTATAGGTAGGGCAGACAACCCCATGGAATCAGCACTCTGTTGGTGGGCCTTACCTTGGTATATATGATAATCTATTTCCCCAATGTAACAGAGTTAGACTCATTTATAATTTCCCTACACATGAATCTTCTACCCCTCTTATTTGAATCTATAATTATCACTATACCCATTAAATATATGTCTCAGAGACTAAATCTTTGAACTGTTCATATGCTGGTTGAGCCCTGAATCTCAAAAAGAGTTCCAGCCAATACAGGTCATCGGGCTCACCCAGGATAACTAACAAAATGATGATGATGGACAATGCCCATCACAAAAAGCAAAGAGTATCTACAACTGCAGGCGAAACTGTTCCTTCAATCTGCCCCATAAGATCTAAGCCCCCTTCTCAATCTGAAGGAGAGCAGACATCACCATCCCAAAATCCTCAAGATTGGGGAATGAACAAACATAAGAAATACAACCATTGACCAAAATAGACTTATTACTATTGTAGTAAGGGAAGAACTTGTAACATTGATATAACGATAGTGGTTACCAGAGGTTTTGAGGGTAGGTAGAGAGAAGAATAGGTGGAACATGGGGCATGTTTAGGGCACTGGAATTGTTCTGCATGATATTGCAATGATGGATACAGGCCATTATACATTTTGTCAAAACCTATAAAATTGTATGGTACAAAGTGTAAACCATAATGTAAAGTATAGACTACAGTTAGTAGCAATGCTTCAATTTCTGCTCATCAATTGTAACAAATGTGCCACACTAATGTAAGATGTTATTGATGGAGAAAATGTGAGGGGGAGAGGGTAGGGTATATGGAAATCCCCTATATTTCTGATGTAACTTTTCTGTAATCTAAAACTTCTTTAAAAATAAAGTTAAAAAAAAGATGTAAGCTGGGAAGCGGGTGTGGCTCAATGGATAGAGCCCCCGTTTACCATATGGGAGGCCCGGGTTCGCGTCCCGAGGCCTCCTTGTGAGGGCACGCTGGCCTGAGCGGTGCGGTGGGCTGATGCAGCAACCTCACGGCAGGAAGCGGGTGTGGCTCAATGGATAGAGCACCTGTTTACCATATGAGAGGCCCTGGGTTCGCTTCCTGGCGCCTCCTTGTGAGGGCAGGCCGGCTGGCGCGGCACCGTGGGCTGATGCGACAAGACCTCACAGCAAGGGGGAGATAAGCAGACACAGAGAAGACACGCAGCGAATGGACACAGCAACACAAGCGGCAAGGGGGGAATAAATAAATAAAATAAATAAATCTTTAAAAAAAAAAAAAAAAAAGATGTAAGCAACCCAAGTGTCCTTCAACTGATGAATGGATAAATAAAATGTTGTATATACATACAATGGAATATTATTCAGCCATAAAAAGGAAATGAAGTCCTGATACATGCGAGAACATGGATGAACCTGGAAGACATCATGTTGAGGGGAATAAGCCAGACACAAAAGGACAAATATTGCATGATCTCACTGATTTGAAACAATTAGAATAAGCAAATATATAGTCAGAATCTAGAATAAAGGTTAACAGGGGTGGGGTGGGAATAGTGAATGGGAAATCAAGGCTTAATATATACAGGGTTCCTATTTGGAATGATGGGAATGTTTAGGTAAAGGATGGTGGTGATGGTAGCACAATATTGTGAATATACTTAAGCACTGAAATATATATCCGAAGGGGAAATGTTAGATTGCATAAATTGTAACCAAATAAAAAATTTCAAAAATCCATGGAACTACACTAACAAACAGTAAACCTCAAGTTAAACCATGGACTACAGTTAATGTACAATTAGAAAAATGTTGCTATCATCAATTTTAACAAATGTTCCACACCAATGCAAGTTGTTAATAAAAGGGTGGTATATGATATGGGAGTCCTGTATTTTATGCATGACAGTTCTGTAAACCTACAACTTCTCTAAGAAGAATAAGAAAAAAAATACTAAGCCAGGTCTCATGGCTCCTTAACCAACTGAAACTAGGAATATTTCTCTGCTTAGGTCAAGAAGCTCCTTAAATAGATAATCCAGCTTTCCAAGTAATACTGTCAGCTCAGGGTAATAGTTAATAATCCAAGCCTTAGGCCATTTATTAACTGTGTAATCTTGGGAAAATTACCTCATCTTTCTGTGCCTCAGTTACTTCATCCACCTCAGAGGACTATTGGCAGACGTAAATGTAAAGTTCTTGGCACAGTGTAAATGCTCTGAAAAGGTTGGCAGCTACTCTGACTGCTATTAATATTAGTAGTAGTGCTAACCAAACCTACTGTATGAGCTGTTAATGTACACCCTTTAGTTAAATGGCAGAAATATATTTCCATTAACACTGAGGTGTCTATACTGATCTAGCCACATTGCCTCATCTTGATGCCCAAGTAGTAAGTGAAATAAGAAAGAATTAAACGAATACTTAGTGTTCCAGTAAAAGCATAGTCAACTGTCCTACCTAGCAGCTCCATCTCTAACTTGAGCCTCATGAGCAACTTGCCCTAACAACCGAGTAGTCAGCCACCACTTAGGCCCCAAATCAGATGGTATTAACTTTCCCAATTAAATTTACAGATAAGCTTTCCTGCATACATCCTCACCCAAGGGAAACTTCCAGAATCTCTTGTTCATCCTAAGATATTTCGTGAATAGAAGTATCCAGAGTTTATAGTTTTCAACTTTATATGCCTAAGGGCAAAGGCTTTGAGGTGAACTTTAAAGGGGGAAAATACCTTGTGATATCTTCAAAACTGTAATCCCAGGGCTAAAATTCCTTACCCTGCTGTGAAATTTGGCAGTTCGATAAGACTTGGGAGACAGATTGTACACTGTGTAGTGGTCAAGGTGTCTGGAATCCAAAAAGCTTCGAATGTCATCAACCTGATTCCTGAATCCTATGTCAACATTGTCCAGAGGAAAGGACATCACTAGGAGGGGTCACACAAAAAGAAAAAAAGTTAAACAGATTTGCTGTCATGATGGGCATCAATTTAAAGCTCAGCTACAGAGCAATAAATAAATATGAGAAACTTACCAATAATTCTCGAGGTAACATACGTGAAGTCTAAATCTCCCTTCGTATAACTAAAAACAAGACAGGAAAGGTCATTCATTGAAATAATCTAAATATACCAAGATTTCTCTCTCAATCACTTGCACATCATGATCACATCATGATCCATCCAACAGGCATATATTGACTGCCCCGAATCTCTTCTCTGTCAAGGAAGCATCATTGAGAAAAGACAGTTCCACGCCCTCAGAAGCATAATCTATCAAATCCACAGGGGCACCCCAGTGCCATCTTTAGATGCCACTTCATGAACAGATTCAATCTCAGAAGAGAAAACACTGCTTTTTTATTAACACTGGTTGGTCCAGCCTCTCTATATGGAAATGGCTTCCAGAAGTGTGGGCAAATAAGGAATAGGGGAAGAAGTGATTGAGAAAGAACAAAGGGCACTGTCTTTCTGCTTCCCAGGCCCTAGATGGGAATTTGAGATATGGGATAAATTTTACTTTTGAGCAAAGACTGAAATATTGATTAATATATGAAATTTAAATTTCTGATTCAAGGCTGTGTATCTGTAACTTAAAGTGTCCCTAGAACTTTGTAATACCTCAGAATAAAAAAGAATTCATGTGGTCTGCTCCCAGAACTGTCATTCAATGGAATAGTAGAAAACTTCTCCCACTAAATAATTTTTTAAATGCTAGAAGGATACAAGAGCAAAGTTCTGTTTTGGTTACAATCCATGGTATTGCTTATTTTTCTTTTGTTTTTTTGTTTTGTTTTGTTTTTAATTTTAGCTATTTTGATTACATGTACATTAACTCATTTAATTTTCACAACCACCCAAAGACACAAATCATATCTGGGGATAAAAAGTAAAGCTCAGAGAAGTTCATTAAATTGCCTTAGGTCACATGGCTAACAAGGGCAGATACTACCTTAGACCTAGGAGGATGCTTGATTCTAAAGCCAGTGATGGCAACTACAATATTCCAATAGACCAAGTTGCCAAGTCCTCCCAGGCTGTGCTTGTAGCTTCTGAAGGACTCAACTTTACAGCTTCAATGACATTCTACTGACCAGGTCCCATACAACTATATCACAAAATTGACAGCCTTTGCTCCAGACACGCAGTGGGCAAGTAACCAGGGCTCCCTTTGCTTAAATAAAGTACGCACGTACCTGGTAACGGATTGTATAACTCTAGAAGATGTGTCTTTGAGGGTGTCTTTCAAGTTGTCCTTTAGGTTACTAAAGAGCCGCCCTGCACCTCCTTTCACCATGTCAAAGAGACCTCCCCCATAACTAGGCTCCATGTCTGGAGATGACGCACCTGCCAAAGAAAAACAGAAGAAGAGGTCAGATGGCATAGGCTATATTGAAAACCCATCCCTTTTCATTCCTAAAGGAATGGCCATCTGTGTGAGTCTGGGAAAGACATTCCTGGAAGTTATGCCTTGCTCTCTGAACTCACCAACTCTAGTTAGAGCAGTGCTGCTGGTTCTCAGGGGACCAAGGTAAGTCCCCCACTAAGTCTCAGAAGCAGAAACCTCCAGAGCTACCCTGTCCAATATAGTAGTCACTAGCCACATGTGGCAACTGAGCACTTGAAATGTGGCTAGTCCGAATTGAGATGTGCTGTAATTATAAAACATACACCAAATTTCAAAGACCGAGTGAAAAAAAAAAAAAGTAAAATTTCTCAATCATTTTTATATTGATTACATGTTCAAATGTTAATATTTTGGATATGTTAAGTTAAATAAATTACATTATTAAAATTAATTTCACTTGTTAAGCTTTTACATATTTAATGTAACTGCTAGGAAATTTAAAATTACTTGTTTGGTCTACATTATACTTCTTTGGCAGTGCTGCTCCAGAAAGACTGCCGAGGAAGAACAACAGCCAGTTAGAAGTAAGTCCAGGAGCCGCCGCTGTCCTTTGATGGATTTGACTGTGTTAGAAGACTCATTCCATGGCTGCCCCTCTAAGCAATATCTGCTTTCATCATGGAAAATATCTTCTGAAGGGCCTTTGTAAGAACTTGTAGACTTGAGGATTCATGGTGGTCATTGGTGTTATTTGCCAAAATTTCAGGTTCTCTGTCTTTATGGCATCACAACATTGTAGTTTCTGGCTGCTTGTGTTTAGGTGGGGCCATGTGAATAGCTCTAGCCCAGAATTTCCCAACCTTGGGACTACTGACATTTTGGATAAGTTACAACTTTTTTATAGGGGTCGGGGCTGTCCTGTATGTTGCAGGGTGCTCAGTAGCATCCCTGGCCTCTCTCCAGTAGGTGCCAGTAGTGCCCACCCATTTGTGACAATCAAAATTGTCTGTAGACATTGCCAACTGTCACCTGGGGGACAAACTCACCCCAATTGAGAACCACAGCTCTAGTCTATGAGATGTGAATGGAAGTGTTGTGTGTCACTTCCAGAATAGAACATTTAATTGTGAGTGTGAAATTCTCAATAGCTCTCTCTTCCTCAGCCATGGGAACTAACAAGATTTGGGATTGTGGCTACTCTGCACAGGATGAAGGAGATGGGGTGCAGAGCTCCCAGCTGAGGTGGGGTTTTTTTGTTTTATTTTTTTTAAGGTAAACTTTATAAAATAACAGATAAAAGGCAGCTTAACAAATTTTGGAAGCATTACTTTAGAAAACTATGTCCAGGCACATTTATCCCATTTAATTCTAAAAAACAAACTCAACTGTTTCTCCAATGTTCAGAGAGATACAAAAATGAGTACAGGTTGGTTAAATGACATGACCAAGGTCTCCTTGTTAATGAATAATTTGAAGAAAGCTAACCTTTGATGAATATGAGGAATAACGCTTTGCTATTAGAAGCCATCAATATTTGGGGAATGCTCGTTACCATAGCACAAACTAGCTTATAAAGACTGATACAGAAAGAAAGCAGGAATCTGTGTAGGGGAAGCCAATATTGAAGACAGAGAGGTAGGTTATACAGCCTAGCAATCAAGAGGCTGAGTCATTCTCACCTGGTTTCTGACCCAGCTTTGCTAGTCCCTAGTTATGTGACTCTGGGGAGTCACAGTCTTTCTAAGACTCTATCTTCCCTGTCTATTAATTAGGGATAAAACTAATGTCCACCTCATAGAGAAAGATTAACTGAGTGCATGTAAAGCTCTTAGCATACCTATTATTATGTGCCAATGCCAAAATACCTATGTTGATGGTATTTTTTTTTTATCTTTACTCACTTTTTAGTTACATGATGACAAAAGGCAAGAGTGGCATCTATTCTTGTTTTTAAACATGCAATATTTAAGATTTTTAATGAATAATAAAAATAATAAGTACTATAATTGCTAACACTTATATAGTACTTACTATCTGTTAGGTCCTATTCTAAGCATTTTACCTACAGTCACTAGTTAATCCTCATAGCATCCCTATGAGGATTTCCCCATTTTACAGATGGGGAAACTGAGGCACAGTGGTTAAGAAACTTGTCTAAGAACACACAGTCCTTCTTCTAATCCCATCCTAAATTTGATATTTATCATTCCAATTAATTTATTTAAATTTTTGTTGCATATGTAGGTATCCCTAAGCAATATATTGTTTTCTATTATTTCAAAATGCATATAAATGGTTTTCTGTTTACATTCTTTGGCAACTTTATTTTTTTGCTCACCACTGTTTAAAATTCAGTTCTGTTAGTGCCCACATGTAACACTATCTCACTTACTGTATGCACTGATTACCCCCCATTGATAGACACTTAGGTTGTTGCCTGTAACAAACAATGCTACTATGAACACATCTTCTTGATTATACATGGGAGACCCTCTCTAGGTTATACCAAGCAGTGGAATTTGCTAATAGGTAGGGTATGCACATCTTCAAATTTCTATGTACAGATAAATCATCTTCCAAAGTAGTTTTATCAGTTTAAACCCCTACAGTAATGCACATGAGGACCCTCACTCTATATTCTCCTTAACACTTGGTATGTCAAACTTTTCAAATTTTACCAATCTGATGAGTAAGAAATGATATTTCATATTGGTCTTATTTTGTGTTTTCTTTGATTAGTAGGGAGGTAGAGTACTTTTATGATGTTTATTGGCCATAAACCATATTTCAGGTACTTACTACATGCCTAAGTGCCATATAGATGCTCGTATATATACCTACAAATATATGTTGACTATCATGTCCTTCTATCCTAGTCATAAGAGCTACTGATACCTTAGTTACCATACAGCATCTATTTGAACATGATGCTCCATCAGAAATTGCAAAGAATAACTGATGCTGGTGAATTAACAAATGAATGGGCACATGGAACAACATTAATAATGTCTACCACTTACAGAGTTCTCCGGTGCACCAGAAACTCTGCTTGGTCCTTTATGATAGTGCAATTTCACATCGTTGGCGAGTTAGAGAACATTTATTATCCCCATTTTACAGGTAAAGAAATACAAGGTCAATGGAGGGAAGCAACTCCTCTAAGATCTTACAGATGACAAGTGGTAGAGCCAGGGATTCAAGACCACATCTATGCAATCCCAAAGCCAAGTATATTTCATACTGTTCTCATAGCTCCTTATTGTCTTATAATTCTAACAGCTGTAATCAGGAGGGTCCTTACCTCCCTTATACACAACTGCACCTCTCCTATTCCTTGCTCTCCTCCACCTCCCACCTATATGTCTGTGATTTGGATGCTCTAAGCAGCAAACGTCCCCGCAACAAGCACTCTCATAAATTACTGCATCTGTCAGGCCAGCCAAACCAATTTAATTACATAGGCAGCCTGAACCTCTGTAAGCCCCACTGCTTCACGGCCCTGAATAAAATACCAAGAACTTGTCTGACGGACAGTTCTGCAAACCAAGGCCAGAGTCACAAATCTAAGAATATTCTCTTGCTTTGTTTCCATATGACATAGGGCATATTACTTCCCTTTAGTAACACACACCAAGTAAAAATCTGTATTGTGTCTTCATTTTAATTATAGTAAGGATAGAGAGACACAAAATATTTACAATTCCCCCATTTCCATCCCAAGGTACCGCTCCAACCTGAATACCCTTCTGATGTATCACCAAATTGATTATCTAGACTTGTCTCCGATCAATTTCACATTGAACAGAACTCCAGGACACCAACCCATTAAAAGATATAAATATCCCTTGGTTATCTAAAAATCAGATGCTCACCATCACTCAAGTTGCATACTCTGTCCATTAGAGCACTGGAATGCTGTGGTAACCAGAACAACTTGCCGGAGTCCATCTTTAACCTCCATTTACCCAAATTATATGTCAAACAAATCAGGACACAAAAAAGAGAAGAGGGGCATCAGAGGACTTTGCCCTAATGGTTCAAGTGCCAGAAGTAAAGATTCTGCAAAGGTTATTTGAGCCCCAGCTAGTTGAGAAATGATTTTTTAAAATGACACAACAAAGAAGAAAATGATACAGTCAGAAAATGACATGCAGAAGAGAAAGAAAGACTACACTAGATCAGGGGTTGACCAGCTATGGCCCATGAGCCAAATCCAGCCTGCTGCCTAATTTTTTTTTAATAAAAAAAGAAAAAGAAAAAAAAACCCTGTGTCGAGGGCTGACTTTCAATAGATTGCAGCGAGGGAGCTGCTCTGCTACAGTACGAAACCCCAACCCAGAAGCAGGTCGTCTACAAGTGGTTTAGCACCAGGTTCCTGCTGCCTATTTTTGAACAGTCTGTGAAATAAGAATGATTTTTACATTTTTTAATGACTGAAAAAAATCAAAAGAAGAATATTTTGTTAATATGAAAATTCTATGATAGTCAAATTTCAATGCCCATAAATAAAATTTTATTAGGATGCAGACATACTCATTCGTTTACATATGGTCCATGGCTGCTTTCATGCTACAATGGCAGAGTGGAGTAGTTATGACTGAGACCCAATGGCCCACAAAGCCTAAATATTTTCTATCTCGCCCTTTACAGAAAAATTTTGCTGATCCCTGCACTAGAAGGTTGAAAGCACTTGCATTCTTATCTTGTTTATTGGTTTTTTAAAAAAATTTTAAAGATACTCAGATTACATAAATGTTACATAAAAAATGTAGGGGATTGCCATATGCCCCACTCCCTACCCCTCCTACACTTTCCCACATTAACAACATCTTTCATTAATGTGGTCCATTTGTTACAATTGATGAACACATATTGGAGCATTACCACTAAGTGTGCATTATAGTTTACATTATAGTTGACTGCACAATTTTGTAAGTTATGACAAGATATATAATGGCCTGTATCTGTCATTGCAACGTGATTCAGGACAATACTTGCCATCTCTGACACCTCCCTAAAAGCTCTGGCCAAAAAGGCACTTAGTGGGAAGAATGCTCCCTGGGCTTACTAAAAGGTCTTCAGGGATTTGAGTGTCTTAGGGTGGGGAATGGAGGGAGTCAGAGTTGAAAGAGCACGAGGGCACCATCCAAAGAGAAAGAGCCAGTCCTCAGTCTCTAAGGCTCCTGGAAGATTCTGGTTCCACAACGTCTTGTCATTTTAAAATCTGGGCCCACCAAAGACAAATGTCAGAGAAATCCACCCTGTCTTTCTGAGTCATTTCTAAGGATGTAATAAACACGTTTTCCTCGGGATTCCTAACGTTTAGGAGATCTGAAGCAGCATTCCCTCCCAGGCTATGAAAACTTACCACATGTATGACCTAACCAGATCTCACTCAGAGTGACACAAAAACTGTGTCTCCTGGAAGAGGATCCTGCCTCCCACTGGACTGTTAGTTAACAGTTTACTCGTTCATTTATTTATTTTCTTAAGTAAACCTTATTTCAACTTCAAAAAATAAAATAACAGACAAAAGGCAGCTTAACAAATCATGGAAGCATTACTTTAGACAATTCTGTCAGGGCGCATTTATCCCATTTATTTATTTATTTGTTTATTTTTTTTTTAAAGATTTATTTATTTTATTTATTTATCCCCCCCCTTGCTGCTTGTGCTGCTGTGTCCATTCGCTGCGTGTCTTCTCTGTGTCTGCTTATCTCCCCCTTGCTGTGAGGTCTTGCCGCATCAGCCCACCGCGCGAGCTGGCCTGCCCTCACAAGGAGGCGCCGGGAAGCGAACCCGGGGCCTCTCATATGGTAAACGGGTGCTCTATCCATTGCGCCACACCTGCTTCCTGCCGTGAGGTTGCTGCATCAGCCCACCGCACCGCTCAGGCCGGCGTGGCCTCACAAGGAGGCCTCGGGACGCGAACCCGGGCCTCCCATATGGTAAAAGGGGGCTCTATCCACTGAGCCACACCCGCTTCCCAAATTTATCCCATTTAATCCTAAAAACAAACTCAATTGTTTCTCCAGTGTTCAGAAAGATACATAAATGAGCACAGATTGGTTCAATGACATGACCAAGGTCTCCTTGTTAATGAAGAAAATGAAGAAAAAAATGCTTAATTGTATTCATATTTCATAAAACTAAACCCCGTATTCTTTTTTTTCCCCATTTTTTACTTGTTTATATCAAGCTTCACTCCAATAAGGATTTGAGGTGACTTGACAGTTATTTGAAAGAGCACATATTTTAAAGAGGACCAGCACAAGTGTTTCCCATGTAATACACCCTGGAGACTCCTCCTTCTCCACCCTCACCCCCTCAAGCATTTAAGATCTGATCTTAACTATCTTAACGTAACGAGAAATATAGGAAAACTAAGTTTGCTCATTAGTATTATCATAAACCTTTTATTGATTTATCAGCCATGGGCAAAACACTGTGAGAAGTGCTGTGGGAGAGGATGAAAATGTTTACGAAAGCCCTGCCTTGCATAACGCACAGTGGTCATTCCCCATAGATGTGCCCAAGGTCCGTACAATGCATGTGCCCGTGATACTCTGGGCTGCACATAATTCCACTTGGTGACTCGTATGAAGGGATATTTCCCCCAAAAGTATTGTGGTCATAAGAAAAAGATGGCAAAGGCTGTGAATGATGTATTAGTCTATAGTAAGAAAATTGCTTGATTATTCTTAATGATGACATATAATTAGCTATTTTTTTAATAAATTTTTTAAAGATACTTAGATTACATAAATGTTACACAAAAATTATAGGGATTCCCATATACCTCACCTCCCACACCTCCCACAACCTCCCACAACCTCCCACATAAACATCTTTCATTAGTGTGGCACATCACCTGCAATGGATATACACATCCTGGGACTTTGCCACTAAGCACGGACCATAGTTCACATTGTAGACCACACTCTCTCCCACACAGTTCTGCATGTTATATGCTGATATAAAATGGCCTATATCTGTCATTGCAATGTCACTCAGGATAATTCCCAAGTCCCGAAAAAGCCCCTGTATTACAACTGCTTTTCCCTCTCCCTGCCCCCAAAGCGTCTGGTGGCCACTGGCTCCACATTAATGTTGTAATTTCTTCCATTGCTTGAATCACAATATGTCTATAATAGAATACCAGTAAGTCCACTCTAGTCCATAGCTCTCCCCCTATGCTGAGGAGTCTAGGATGGTGATGTCCACTCCACCTCCAAGTGAGAGGGGGCTTATATCCCATGGATAAGATGGATGGGATTATCCTGCCTGCAGCTGCAGACTCTCTCCATTATAATTAGCTATTAAAGCACACTGTAGAACAGTATAGATGCTAATAACAAAGGGCTAAGTGAAAAATAAGCAGGATACACAAAACATTTTGCAGAGTACAATCCCATTTTTGTAAAAGAAAAATATTTCTATTTAGAGTAAGGACATAATAAACCTAAAATAATAGTAACTGCACCTTACTGAACGTCTACCATGTACCAGGCACTGTTCTAAATCCTTGATATGTATTAATACATTTACTCTTCACACCCACCCTATGAAGGAGACACCATTGCTATCCCTACACATTAGGAAACTAAAGCAAAGACAAGTCAGTGAATCATTCAAGGTCCCACAGTTGGTAAATCAGGATTTGTACCAAGATTGGCTGGTCCATAGTCCAAGCTCTTATCCGCTACATTTAAAAAATATTTAGAATGATTATATCTATGTAGGAGAATGATGAGTGATTTACTTTTTATTTGATTATTTTCTAAACTTTTTACATGTAAAATTACATCTAAATTTATATTCATTTTGTCATTAAAAAATAAATCCGAACAGACCTACCCCAAGACACCTACTATTCAGAATGACAAATATCTGAGATAAAGAGAGGACTCTGAAAGCACCAGGAGAAAAGCAAAACATCACATACAAGAGATACTCAATAAGATTAAGTGCTGACCTCTCATCAGAAACCATGAGGAGAGAAGAAAGTGGTATGATGCATTTAAGGTACTGAAAGAGAAAAATTGCCGGCCAAGAATTGTATCCGGCAAAGCTGTCCTTCAAAAAATGAAGGTGAGTTCAAAGTCTTCACAGACAAACAAAAACTGATAGAATATGTTACCAAAAGACAGATTTGCAAGAGATACTAAAAGGGGTGCTGCAGCTTGAAAGGAAAAAACAAGGGTGAGAGATCTGGAGAAAAGTTTAGAAATGAAGATTATTAGGAAGGGTAAACTAAAGGATAAGAAGACAGATAACAGGACGATATAACAACAGAGCCAAAGGACAAAATGGATGAAGGAATGCCTTTACAATAATAACACTGAATGTTAATGGATTGGATTCCCCAATCAAAAGACATAGACTGATAGAATGGATTAAAAAATATGAGTCATCTATATGTTGTCTACAAGAGACCCACCTCAGATGTAAGGACACAACCAGATTAAAAGTGAAAAGTTGGAAAAAGGTATTCCATGCAAATAGTAACCAAAAAAGAGCTGGAGTAGACGAGATAAATGTAAAATAACAGCATTATAGTATATGAACAATAATTACTCAGTGCAACTGGTAAATTGTTCCTGTGAAAAGTATTCTATACCTTTTTTCATACAAAATAAACACTTGCTTTTAATTGAGGAGGGCTGGAGAAGAGATAAACTTTTGGACACTTCATTTTTCTTTAAGCCCTTCTTATTCATAGTCTTTAATTAAAACAATCTATCTGGATCAATAACGATTAAGCACAACTACTGCTGAACAAGATTTTGAGTTTTTTCTGCCTTATAAAATTATGAGTTGGCAAATTGTTATCTGTTGTAATTCATTCCAATGAAATGTGAAGAATCCCCAAATAGGAATTTGATTATCTAGAAAAAATTATGGCCTAAATGGAAATTAAATAACTAAACCAATAATTTATTTCATTCTTAGAGATTATTATGTCCAATAGTTAAAGCTGTAATATAAAAATTAGAATTATAATTAAATTCTATTATATTTGAATTATTATTTACATTTATAAATGTTTGTTGCTATGCTATCTATTTTTTATAATTGATTCTATTAAATCTAACCTGGCCTTGCACTCTCATTTAAAATTTGTAATTTCTTTCTATCTATTTTTCTATTTATTTTACAATTTTACAATAAAGGACTTCTTTTTAAAACTTTAAAAAAAAATTTTTAAATGCTTTAGATTACATAAATGTTACATAAAAAATATAGGGGATTCCCATATGCCCCACTCCCTACCCCTCCCACACTTTCCCACATTAACAACATCCTTCATTAGTGTGGTGCACATTGGTTATAATTGATGAGCACGAATTGGAGCACTGCCACTAAGTGTGGATTATAGTTTATGTTGTAGTTTACATTCTGTTCCACACAATTTTATAAGTTGTGACAAAATATATAATGACCTGTATCCATCACTGCAACGTCATTCATGACAATTCCAATGTCCCAAAAATGCTCCCATATTACACCTGTTTTTCCCTCTCCCTCCTCTCAGAACCTCTGGTGGCCACTGCCTCCACATCAGTGATAAAAGTTCTTCCATAGCTAGAATAACAATAAGTTCATAGTAGAAAACAGTAAGTCTACTCTAGTCCATCGTTCATTCTCCAATCCTGAGGATTCTGGGATGGTGATGCCCACTCTACCTCTAATTGAGACGGGGCTTAGATCCCATTGGGCAGGTGGATAAGACTATCTTGCTTGCAGTTGCAGGCTCTTTCTGTTCCCTGGGATGGGCTTTGCCCATCATTATCTCCTTATTAGTTGTCCTGCGTGAGTCTAATGAACTGGAAAGTAGGTGTTGCAACTCTGTTGAGATTCAGGGTCCAACTGGCACATGGACAGCCCAAAGATTTATGTCTCTTGGACATACACCTATCAACATTAGTACTAACCATACATTCAAATAGAAGGGTCATAAGAGCCATGTGTAAGGAAACCACAAATGAGTCCAACTCTGAATAAAGGACTTTTTAACAGTTAAAAAAAAAAACATTGATTATACATTTTGAATAGATTATATGTGAATATATCTCAATAAAACTGCTTAATAAGCAAATAAATAATTGTGTAAGAATAGCCAGAAATAACAGCTATGTACAGCAGGGGAAACAGAGATTGAGAGGTGAGGAATTTTCTTGTTTATTATTATTATTATTATTATTATTGAAATAATGAAAATGCTTTAATAATGATTGAAGTGATGAACACACAACTATGTGATTATACCAAACACTACTGATTGCACACTTTGGATAAACTGTATGCTTTATTAATATATATCAATAAAATTGATTTGTTTAAAAAATAAGTTATATGAAATAAAGATAAAAGTCAAGTTGACTCTTTTTCTAAAGTCTGCTTCATCATGGTAGTAACTATTCCAGCTCTCGTATAACTATCCAAAAGAAGCAGGACATAGCAGAGGAATCAGGCAGCAATCACAATTCTTGGGACATCTGCATTCCTTAGTGGTTCTTCTGGGTGTCCATAATACATCATCTTTCCTCTGTCCAGAAAGTGTCTGTCATCCAGAACCCGTAATTGTGTGCTGTTATCCCACAGGGTTCAGGATCAGCCTGTTTGAGGGATGAACTAACAAACTGAATTTCAACATTACAATCTAATATTCATGCCCCTTTTCACCAATTGGGCATTTTCCTCCAGGGTTATTTAAGGATCATTATGCTATCAATATTCTGTTCTGGCTTCTACAAAGTTGACAATTGTGGGATACAAATCCCAGAAACTGCAGGGACCCTGCAGAGATGCATAATCAGCTCCTGTTCTAGGAAAATGCTATTCCTTCTCCAAAACACTTGACTATCATTCCTCATCCTTGTTTATAACATTTTTCAGTTCTTGGCTTTCAGCAGTTAGAAAAATGGATCATATGGGAATAACACCAAGATATATTATAGAAAAACCCAACTGCCTTGACTCCCAGAATCAAAGACTACTTTGTCATCATTCCCTATTAATCCTACTCCAGGGAAGCTTAGAGGAAGGAGGAATGGGCTTTAGGGGAGAGGTCCTAGAATTGAACTTGGCTTGTAAGCATAAAAGCTGCATGGTCACGGGCCAGTCATTCAACTCTTCTACGTCGCCTGCATCACCCCCCACCCCACCCCCAAGTCAACTGGAACTAATTAAGAACAAAAACTCTTCTGCATGCCTCATGTGCTCATAGTGTCAACAGGATCAAAGGGGATCATGTGTTTCAAAGTGGTTTTTAAGTAGTGAGACCATCTAAAACAATCAGGGATTTTTACTTTAATTCTTAGAAAACAGCTCTCTGCTGACTTCCAGCTCTGGCTGCTCTGAAACTGTGAGCCAATAAATTCTTTTTGTTGAAGCCAACCCACTGTGTGAAATGTGTCATAGAAGTCTGGTAAACTAAGACAACTGCCATGTGGCTGTGGTGATGGAAAGGATAAAGCCCTGGAAAAAAGATGCCTCCAGCAAAGTTAGGCAGCCTTAGCAAAATAGCCATGCTGTTCAATTTCAGGGTTGATGAAGCCAGAACAGACTTGGGCGTGTGGAACAAGGACAGAATCTCTTCCTGGGGCTTTCAGCTACAGTACATGTAAACTTTTCTTTTGATGGTTCAGCATCACAATGTTTAGCAGAGGTGAACCTCTTTATAGCTTTAGGGTTTCTCCTTTCCAATCTGAAGTGACGTGGTGCCTGGTGTGGGGACTTATTATATGCTATCTACAGCCCTAATGTACAAGTTCATACAGATACAGTGGTACCAGTTTTTAAAATTATTAAAATACTTCTGTACTGCTTGGCGAGTAGTATGAGCTATTAAAACTACAAGTCACTGGATGACACTGCACAGCAGCGGCGCTGGACATGGACAGGTTTGGCAGCTGCTGAACAGACCAAGGGGGAGATGCCTCGAGTGCAGCATCTACCAACAGCTCCAGAGGGGCAGGCTACAGAGCAGATGGTGCCCATGAGTGAGACTTTCCAGGATCAGGACACACTGGCATCAAAGGGCATTCTAGCCCTGATGGGTCAGCAGCACAACGAACTAGCCATCCTTGGGATGGAATAAGGAGGCAGGGCCCTTACAAACATCAAATTAATAGGGAAGTGGCTGCAAGAGTCTAGGGGTATTCCTTATGTCAAACAATGGCCCAGAAATGGGGATCATTTAGCAGGTGACAAGAACATTAAACAAAATATCACTCTGATATATTTAAATATATGTTGTGTCGGGAATAAAAAGAGCAATATTTAAATTTTAATTTACATATTGATGATTTATGTTGTATTATATCAGTTATTAAATATTTTATTGTCACCCTTGATACCATGAAATCAGCACAGACAGTATTTCTGCACCCATTTTCAGGACTTTGATGGGAGGAGCACTGGGTTATGAGTCAGAAGCCCCAGTTCATAGATGAATCACAAACTCAAAGGGGATAAATTAGATAATTTCTTAGGTCACTTTCAGTTCTAAAATTCTTTGATGCTATCATTACTGTAACATCCCATCTAAAAAACAGGTATTTTATGCCAGGCAGTTTCCAAAAAGTAATAAATTGGATCATCCTCACAGTAAGCAGTGGCAGGTGGAAGTTCCACAAAGGAAACTGGGGCTTGGTAAAGTCTGGTAACAGTTAGTCACTGCGGAATGGAGATTTGAACCCAGATTTGGCTGGATGCAAAGTCCCTGCTCTTATCCACCTTCCCATCTGCCTCAATTATAAGGGACTTTGTCTCTCATGTCCCGATTCCCCTACCTCACTTTTCACCTCCATCTTAAGACTGACTTGTATTAGAATTATTTGTGAATGGGTCTGTACCTCTATCAACCCCAGGGTTGCTGAGTCTTCAATAATAGGGACCATGCTTCATCCTTCTTCACACACCCCTAAGGTCTTAGCACAGCACCTGACACACAATAAGCACTCAATGTAGGAGAAATTGGGGTGCTGTAGAATGTGGGCATCAGAGAGAAGACACCAGGGGTGGCAAAGATGTCCAAACAGATCATCCTTGGCAGAGATATGATCAGATACCTTCAGTGTCTCATCACACTTGGAATTTCTAATGGCAGCACTGTAACTTCTAGCACATACTGAGCATGCTTCCGTTAGTATAAGAAATGGGAATTTCAAGAAACTCAACAAGAGCCTTATTGTACAAAAGACTAATACTTGATAAGAAGACCAGGAAGAAATTTTTATCTTCAGATTGATAAGAGGAACTGATTGAGTAACAAACTCCTCCTTCATGAAAATATCAAAGCTAAAAAATGAATAATAAGAGTAAAAGATGAGAAATGCAGTCAAAGTGAAGACCACATTGAGACCATAATTGACTCTGTATAGAGACAGATGGCACAATGGCCATGAACAGGCTTCTAGGGAAACTCCAGCCAAAAGGAGGGAACACATTTTGTTTCTTCATGGATCACTGGAATTAGGCCACAGTTGCCAAACCAAATCCTGTACAATATGCTCCCACATAAAACTGTGGCATGGATATTGATTAATTTGATTTAACAAATATACTGAGTACCTGTGGTGTTCAGGGGTCACAGAAATAGGTAAGAGATCTTTATTCTCCAACACCTGGGCCAATCTATTTTACCAGGTCAGAACCCCCAATGGAAATTTGAAAAAACAGAAAAGGGTTCTGCCCACCACATGGCCTCTTCACTCCAGGAAGTGAGGGACCATCAGCTTTTTTTCTCCCTTCTCTAACCAATCAGTTTTTAAATTGCATAAAATGGATGAAGAAATTTCCCTCTTAATTACCAGCTCTGCTGCCCGGACCACAGAAAATATTATTCATTATTATCTGACCCTGCCCATGATTGAGAAGCAAAGCAGCAGAAGACAGATGGCCTGTTTAAAGAACATTTAAAAAAAAAAAAAAAGATAAAAATCTTTTCAACATTTCAGTTCCATGTAATGGGGAGAAGGGAAACTAAAGATAAAAAGAAGCCCCAAATGGTGACTAAGAGCTACATCAGTCCTCCCAAATAGCCCCCATATTCACATGCAATCTTGGGAAAAAATGGCCTTGTTATGCAAATACAGCTCAAAGAAGAGTTCTCAACCCTCTTCTCCTTCCGTCTTTAGCTTCTCCCAGACAGAAATCCTGGAGGTGACAAGGCAGCAGACATCCTACAGAAGAATCCCACTGTTGCCCCTCCAGGGGAGCAGCAATGTCAATGGATATTGTTTGTTGTTTACAATATCAGAGAAGATGTGCATATACTGTGTGCTAGGAATATTACTGCATGCAAGGAACTATTCTAGAAATGTACATTATCTCACACAGAAAACCTGAAATATATTTTTTTGTCTTTTTTTTTTCAGATAAGGAAACAGTATCTCAAAAAGGCAAACGCTTCACCAGGGTTAAACAGCTAGGATATACAAATATCTGTCTGATGACCTACGCTTTTTTCACTTCATCAGGCATGGACAAGTACACACAGCCACGGGAGTGAAAGCCCTCCCCGACTGTGAGAGGAAACAACCAGACTTACAACAGTTCAGAACTAAATGGAATATTGGAAATGTATTACCATGACTCAAATGGATTACCACAAAGATAAAATCCAGCAAGGAGAAATGACTTGCTTCATATCGTTATGATGATTAACTGTTTTTTAAAAAAAAAACACAGCCTTATTGAGGCATAGTTGATATACAATAAGCTGCACATATTTAAAATGTAAATATTTTAGAAGTATCACACACACACATTTGCATGTATATGCATATATATGGTTAACTCTTAAAGTGTATTTGATCAATGATTCTGCTGTGGATCAATTTTGTCTGTGCATTCTATCTGTACACAAAAATTGCAAAACACAGAGTGCAACTTAGCATAATTGCAAATACACACATAAATTCACACCAAGAAATATTTCAGAAAAAAAGTCCTTTATTCTTCACAAACTATAAAATACCTAGACCTTCTGGAGAGTCAAATCCCCTCTGACCATCCCACACAAAGCAAGGGCTATTTGAACTGTTTATATCAGTATTTCCTAAATGTGATCCACTATCCATTACCTTCAGAATCATCTTGGGAGATTATTTAAAATCATATTCATGATTTCCACTTCTGGACATGATAGAATAAATGGTACCGGACTTCCCCTCCTGTGATAAACTAGACAAAAGATATAGGGCTTTTGTTTTTAAGCATTGAACAACAGGCCAAAAAGACTCTGATTGTTTTTTTTTAAAAAAAATGGTGACACACAGGGTGAGCCTCACAATTGCTCCAGCTTTCTTTCTGGAGGCACTTACCCAGGCACAGCAGAAGACTTGCTGAGGCGAGGAGGCAGGACCACAAAGTTATAAAAACAGATAAGAAGCCAGGATGTGCAGGACAATGTAAAAGAAAATACGAACCTGCACAGTATAGAGGGAGGGAGGGGGCAGTTGACTGGGAGTTCACTGTGAGTTTCTGGCTGAGAACTGGGTTGTGAATACACAGAGTGACTTCACAAAGCCCAGCAGAGATTGCCTGTTGCAGGGTTGAGGGCTGAACTGAGATAGCAAGGTTATGCAGTCCTGGGAGATACTGGAGTTCTGGCCTAGTGAGAATGGAAAGAGCTCGTTGAGCATCTCAGACATTAAGTTGAACATTCAGAGTTTCTATATCAGAAAGGCCACATATACCCTAGCAAAACTCAAAAGACCCACTTCTAAAAAGAATAAAACCTTCCTTACTTCCTCCCTCCCTCTCTCCCTCTCTCTTTCCCTTCCTTCCTCCCTCCCTTCCTTCCTTCCTTTGGTTAGCTCCTGGCATTCAAGGAAAGCTCTGTCATAACACTAACATAAGGAACATACAGGAAAGCGGGTGTGGCTCAGTCGATGGAGCTCCCGTTTACCATATGGGAGGCCCCGGATTCGCTTCCCGGGGTCTCCTTGTGAGGGCAGGCGGGCCGGCCCGCACTGCCCGGTAGACTGATGCAGCAATTCACAGCAGGAAGCAGGTGTGGCTCAATCGATAGAGCCCCCGTTTACCATGTAGGAGGCCCCGGGTTCGTTTCCCGGGGCCTCCTTGTAAGAGCAGGCCGGCCCGCGCAGCGCGGTGGGCTGATGCAGCAGGACCTCACAGCAATGGGGAGATAAGCAGACACGGAAGAGACACACAGCGAATGGACACAGTAAAACACAAGCAGCAAGGGGGGGATAAATAAATAAATAAATAAATCTTTAAAAAAATTAAAAAATAAAAAAAAAAAGGAACATACATAACATAACTTAAGGAGACACCTCAGAGTCTAAATTCCAGCAATAACACATTAAAATATCAAAATATCCAGGTTTCAACAAAAGATTACAAAAACTTTCAAAGAAACAGTAAATAATAGTCCAAGCAAACAAGAAAATTAACGCATTAGAAACTGTCAATAAGGAGTACAAGACCTGGGACATACCAAACAAAGACTTAAAAAATGGTCATAAATATGCTCAAAGAGCTAAAAGAAAATATGCACAAGGAACTAAAGGAAATTAGAAAAACAATAGATTAACAAAAAGAGAATATCGAGAGAGACACAGAAACTGAAAAGGAATGAAATAATGGAATATCATAGTAACTGAAATGAAAAATTCTCTAGAGGGGCTAAACAGTGGATTGGAGCTGGCAGGAGAAGAATCAGTAAACTTGAAGATTGAAATACAATTGAAATCATCCAGTCTGAGGAGCAGAAAGAGGAAGGAATGAAGAAAAGTGAACAAAGCCTGAGGAATCTGTGGGACAACATGAAGTGTACCAATATACACATTGTGGGAATCCCAGAAGAAGCACAAAGAAAGAAGGAAAGGGGCAGGAAGAATACTCAAAGAAACAATGGCTGAAAACTTTCCAAATTTCACATGAATATACACATCCAAGATACACCCAAATAGACTCACACCACACCATGTTATAATCAGACCATCAAATGCCAAAGATAGTGAGAATTCTGAAAGCCACAAGAGAAAATCAGTATGTCACATACAAGGGAGCCTCAACAGAGTGGACATCATCCCAAATCCCTCAAGATTGAGGCATGGAAAAACATAAGGGGGAGTGTAACCACAGACCAAAGTAGACTGACTGGTATTGTAGTTATTTTCTTGGGTTAACGGAAGAATCTGTAACACTGATATAAAGATAGTGGTTTCTAGGGGTTCAGAAGGAAGGAAGAGGGATGATTAGGTGGAACAAAGGGCATTTTTAAGGCAGTGAAATTGTTCTGTATGATACTGCAATGATGGACACATGACATTATACATTTGTCAAAGCCTATGAAACTGTACAACACAAAGTGTAAACCATAATGTAAACTATAGTTTTTAGTTAGTAACATGCTTCAATATTGGTTCATCAATTGCAACAATGTTCCATACTAATGCACGAAATTATGTGTGTGGCTTTTGGGGCAGGTGTTATGTAAGAATTCCCTATACTTTTGGTGTAATTTTTCTGTAAATCTAAAACTTCTCTAAAAATAAAATTTATTGTTACAAAAAAAAGAGAACAAATTGAAAATATCAAAAGAAAAAGTTAGTGAATTTGGTAACAGAGCAACAGAAATTTTCCAATAAACCACAGGGAGAAAATAAAATTGAAAAATTGAAAATTGACCTGTGAGTCAATATCAACTTGTATATCATCAAGGAAGTGAAGCCCCTCATGGAAAAGAGTCAGAAAATAGGCCAGAAAAAAAATACATAACTTCTAAAATTTGTTGAAAAAAATCAACTCAATGATAAGGCTTTCTCAACTTTGGTACTTTATACTATTGACACTTGGAGATGGATAATTCTTTATTGTGGGGGAATGTCCCAGACATTGCAGGATATTTAACAGCATCCCTGGCCTCTACCTACAAGATACCAGTAGTATCTCCCCTTAACTCCCAGATGAGTCAAGCAAAATGTCTCCAGACATGGACAAATGTTCCCTGGGGAAGCAAAACTGTCCCTGGTTGAGAACCAATGCTATAGATCTAAGCAACTCAGCAATCCCCAAGCAGGATAAAAACAAAAAGAACTACTTTAGGCACATCAGAGTCAAACTGCTAAAAACCCAAGATAAAGAGAAAATCTTAGAAGTGGCTAGAGAAAAAGATATATTACATAAAAGGAAATCACAGTATGAATGATGGTGAACTTCTCATCAGAAACTTCAGAGGTCAGAAAACAAAAGCAAAAAACAGTTGTAATATGGGGGTGTGGCTGTTGGGCAGTTTGATGTAATTATGAATTCCAAAAATAAAATTGGATCATGCTTGTAAACTGATCTGTTAATCTGGGCATGATTAAGTTATGATTAGGGCGTTGACTGGGCCACGTAGGTAGGGCATTGAGCCCCACCCCTAGGTGGGTGGGGAATCGAATATAAAAGGCAAGGCAGAGAACAGAGTAGAAGCAGTTTTTTGAGAAGCAGCTTTGATGTTGGAAAGAAGGCCCCAGGAGAAGAGAAGGGAGTCTTCTCCCTTTATAAAGACCAACCCATATTTGGTATTTCACATTAGCACCTCTTTTGGCTGACTAACACAGGGGGCTTTTTCGGGACTTGGGAATCGTCCTGAGTGATGTTGTAATGACAGATATAGGCCATTTTATATCATCACATAACATGCAGAACTGTGTAGGAGAGAGAGTAGACTACAATGTGAACTATGGTCCATGCTTAATGTCAAAACCCCAGGATGTGTTTATCAATTGCAGTGAATGTGCCACACTAATGAAGGATGTTTATGTGGGAGGGCGTGGGAGGTGTGGGGAGTGGGGCATATGGGAATCCCTATTTTTTTTATATAACACTTATGTAATCTAAGTATCTTTTAAAAAATTTAAAAAAAATTAAAAAAGAAAAGAAAAGAAAACCATGAAATCTTTACTGTGCTGACAAAAGCTACCAACCAAGAATTTTACAGACAGCAAAAAATCTTTCAAAAATTAATTTTTATATAAATAGAGAAAATTTGTTACCAGCTGGTCTGCCCTACAAACAATACTAAAGGAAGTTCTCCAAATTTAAAGGAAATGTCATCTGATGGAAACCTGGCTCTACAGAAGGAATAAAAAGCATAAGAAATGGTAAATGTGTAGATAAATATAACAGGCTATTTTTATTCTCTCTATTTGAAAGACAACTTTTTGCTTAAAAATAACACTGTAGTATAGGGTTGTTGCATACAGAGATGTAAAATATATGATAAAAGTAATACAAAGGATGAGTAAGAAGTAAATAAAATGTCACTGTTGCAATATCTTTTCTTTTTACTCTAAGTTGACAGTGATAAGTAAAGAAGGCATATTGTAATCCCTAAAAAAACTATATATTAAAAATACAAGAGATTTAGTTAAAAGCCAGTAAAAGAATTAAAATTTCATGTAAAAAATATTTGATTAATACAAACAAGGTGGAAAAGGAAGAATAGAGGAACAAATAATAGAAGGGATAACCAGGGGAAAAAATATCAAGACAGTAGACTTAATCACATCTCTATTAATAATTACATTAATTGAAAATGGACTAAACACTCCTATTAAAAGACTTCTCCAAGTGGATAAAAAGCAAGACCAGAGTGTGTCTACAAGAAATATACTTAATTATAAAGTGAAATTATATAGGTTGAAAGTACAAGGTTTAGAAAACATATAACATGCAAAATAGTAAGCAAAAGAAGGCTTATATCCCTATATAAATATCAGAAAAATTAATTGCAAGACAAGGAGAATTCCAGTTATAAAGAGGAATGTTCCATATTGATTAACATATTGGTTAAAGGTCTATTCTTCCAGATGACATAATAATCTTAAAAATGTATGCACCTAATAACAAAGTTTCAAAATAAATAAAGCAAAAACTAGCAGAATAGGTAGAATGAGATAAATCCACTATTAGAGATGAAGATTTTCAACACTCCTCAGTATTTGATAAAACAAGTAAAATAAATATCTACTTGTTTATTCTATGTCTAAGGACATAGAATATTTGAACAACACTATCAACCTCATTGACCTAGTTGGCATTTATAGAACGTTGCACCCACCAATGACGAATATACATTGTTTTCAAGAGCTTACCTATACTGGGACATAAAATAAATTTCAATAAATTTCAAAAGGTTAAAAAATGCACATGCCTGGGCCTCAATCCAGAGCCACTGAATCATAAGGTCTGGGGGGCAAACAAGAAAACTGAGGCTCAAGTCACCCAGCTTGCTAGTAATTAGCAGGGCAAGGAAATGAACACTGTTCTGATTCCAAAGCCCATGCTCTTCTTGCCGTATCTTCAAATAGTTTAGTCTGTTTGGAAGAAGATATGACAAATACATGAATCAGAACCAAATACTACCCTTGGTCTTATAAGAACAATAAATAGCAGGTTTTCTACCTTGTCATGGCCATTCTCTGTTAAAATTCTGTGTCATGTTAAAAACTAGGAGCTGTGTTCAATTACTTGGGACAAGTCAGAGTGAAAAATCCCCATGTAACAACATGTCTCAGCACTCCAGGGAGGGATCAGCCAATGTAGGCAATCTGGGATTTTAGAGCTAGATATGCAACTGGTCTAGAGAAGCTTTATTTGTCTGAGTGTGATGGTGGGGTTGGGAGGAGGGGAAGAACAAGGAATACAGAGGTAAAAGATAGGTGTGAATTCTAGTTTCTACTTTTAAAAAAAAGGTTTCATTCAGATTTTTGAAAAAATATATATACATATAGATATTACAGAAGTCATTCACACTCATTGTGGAAAATCAGGCACATTCAAGATCATATATCAAGAACTCTAGAAAGAAAGTGAATGGTTGAGAAAAAAAGGATGGGAATAGGAGATGAAAAGAGGGGAAAAAAGAAAATCTAGAATAAAACTAATGAGGGACCTTGTGCAGTAAAAAGACTGCAAAACAATACGATTAATTTACTTCTCTGCACTCAAAGACCACTAAAACAAAACAAAAAGGAAATAAGCCTACTCAGAATCTACAATCAAGGGTAACCACTATAAATATTTTGGACAATTATCTCTGCATCTGTAGTTCTGTGTTTGTGTGTACACAACACTACAGAAATAGGATTACATTGTATATAGTTTTGGAACTGCCAATTTTCCACTTAACATTGAAAAGGAGTCTCTAAGCCATTAATATTTTTTCTCCTCCACCTACAGTGGCTTTCAAACATCCTCTCATAGAGCTGTACCATAATTATTAACTGATTCCCTATTGTTCAAACTTGCCAAACATTATTATAAAGTGGCATAGGAGCTCAGAGGAATCAAGAGTTTACTTCCAGCTTGAGGATAGGGGTTGTGGATTGCTGGGGAGATAGGGGAAGGCTTTCTGGAAGAGGTGCTATTTGAATTGAGGTGTGGGTGGAAATGGACTGAAGGGGATTTCCGGTTGAGGGAAGAGAGCAAGCAAAGGCCAAGAGACCATCAAGTCAAGGACATATATAAAGAGGAAAACAATCATACCTGAGCACCAGATATAAGTGCTAAGCTCTTTACATGCATAAATTCTCACCCAATATTGAGAAACTGATATTACAATCTCCAGGGATGAGGAAGGAAGGGGACACAGAAATGGTAAGTAATTTGTCTAAGGAACAGACTAACACAGACTAGAGTCAAGCTATTGTGCCACTTCCTCAGGGAATTGGGACGATGTGGAAGGTATGGGAGGTGAAACTGGGGCAATCCCAGAGGCTTGAAGGTTAAACTAAAGAGTTTGAATTTTACCCATTTCTCAGTATAACTGCTTGTTGGATTTGGTAAGCATCCAAACATACCAAATGGCAAAAGTGGTTATCAGCAAATTCTCAAGAGGCTGTTAGCAGAGCAGATTAATATTATTTCAGACAAGTGTATTTCCCCAGGGATAGCACACTCTTTGGTGCATATTTCAAAAGCCAGAATTTTATCCCAGAGCACCTGAAGGAGATTTCAAGGCAGTACCTTCAGCGTTTAATTATCAGATAAATATATTTGTAGGAACCTCTGATAGGCTAGTCTCTGTGGTAAGTCCTGCCAAGCATAAAAATGTTCAATGAGGCTAAGCAAACTGGGAGTGAGGGCACATCTAAATGGTAACTAAACAAGGAAAGCAGAAACATTCTGAAGGTGATCCCGGGGACGCAAAAAAAAAAAAAAACACAAAAACACAGCAAACATGCGGAGGAAAATCTGCTACCTAAGTGCAAAGAGAACCTGCAACTCCTCTGGTTTCACTGATCTCAAGGGCAAAGAGAACCACTTCTGTTTGCGGTCACAGCTTTTGGCATGGACTTGGCTGTTGAAAACATTTTCATAATGGTCTGACCACTACCCTCTTGTGTGGTGAAACGAAACATGGAGCAAATTGACAGGGTTGCTTTCAGGGTGTAGACCTGGGCAACTCCCCGGGTCTGGACTATGTACACAGTACACGTGGGCTAAATCCCAAGGGTTGCAGGCACAACCCTTACCTGATGGTAGCAGCTTGGTTCCTAGTTTCCCTTCAGACCCCTTCCACCCAAAAAATTACCCTCCATGTAGAACTAGTCCTTGACTCAACAATACCCAATACTGGAGAACAAGGAAAAGAAAAAAAGTATTTGGGACCAGCATGATGTGCAAGAAAGAACAAAGACTTTGGAAACAAACAGACCTGGATTCATGACCCTATCCCCCATTTACTAGCTTTGTAAAAGTGAGCAGGTTAATTCATTTCTTTAAGCTTCAGTTTCCTCAACTTTAAAATGTGGGCAGATGGCATCCTCCTCCCATATAAGTTAGATCATGAAGGATAAGCATATGAAACCAAACCGAGAAGTCAATACATACCACTTGTCTATGCACTCCTACCTTTTTATTCCCAAATGGGAAAGTGAAGGAGATCCTACTGGGCAAAACAACCAAAAGAAAGGGAAGGGGAAAGAAACAAGCACTTCACAAGGGCCTGCATCAAGAAACTGCCAGGTTCTTCCATCAAAAGTCTGAATCTTCCTCATAGAATCACTGCAAAGATTAAATCCAATGTCTGCTATGTTCACAGCTCGGTGAAAGGTAACCTGAGGAGAGGGGGGCAGCACTGAATTGACCAGAACCTTGCTTGCAATGGACTCTGAAACCTTTTCCTTTTCTGGAGATTTTTATTATATGCGGATCTGATCCCCAGGAAATGGTCCTGAGATGGAAATCCTCACAAGTGGCCCAATCCTGCCTAAAGCAGATTTACCAAGAAAAGGAATGTGGGCGCCCCCTAGCTCCCGTGTTAACTAGCTGCTCTAGCTGTCTTCCTGACTTAATTATGCTCCAATTATCCTGACAAGACTGGCTGGGCTTCGCTGTAAATCAGGACAGTGGAAATCTTAAAATAAAAGCAAGATTAATCATATGACCTCCACCTTGGCTTGAAGGCCCAATAATTGGAAATAACGGACTTAAATGAATCCTGGCATAGTGCTGCCAGCTGGATTAAATTTTCTTAATTTAAGGATCATTTCTTCACCTCATGAAGATAACTGAAATGCACCAACGATATCTAAGCCAAATATTGGGTGCTGCCAAGAGACAGTTAATCGATTATTTCCTTGCCATACTAGTTGCACAACTATCAGAAGAGCCTGCAGTCAGTGCGTTGCAGCAGCTACCACCACCACTTCAGCTATCCTCCCGACCGTCTAAATGCTCAAGAGTGTCATGTAACACCACTCTGAACTCAGTTTCCTCACCTGCAAACTGGACATAATAAGAGTAGAAGGGATCCATGAGATAATACTTAAGTAAAATAAATAACTAGCGATAAATTGTGTGCCTGTGATTCAATTCAGACCAATTCACTGATCTTTTTTGGGCTTTTTACCTTGATAGGCATCATGCTGAGTGTGCGGTACAGATATAAATTAAGCACTGTTTGTTCTCACTGAGCTCTTCTTGCACATTCTCAATTAATTTTACCTTCTTGCAGCTTCCAACAAAAACATTCTCACTCCCCTCCCAGTCATTCTAAAGAACTTTATCTACTCCCTTGAGGGTTAGCTTGACCTTTACATCTCCTGGGGTCTGAGGACCTTCCCTGCTCACCTCC
>JAQZBX010018572.1:24007-34709 GCA_029593785.1 Cabassous unicinctus | reverse complement strand
ATTACGTTACCTGGATAATTAAATACAAATTTAGTAGCCTAAGAACTGTGCAATATTGTGGTTTCATTTTCTAATAGAATTACCCTGCCTTTGGTATAGAATTCTTGCTAAGCAATGAGATCTAATTACTTTAGTGACGTGACAGTAGCTCCTCGGGGACCTTTCCTCGGAGAAAAGGCTTAGATTAAACATGATTCAAGGAGCTTATTTCTCATGTCATTACTAGGATCCAAATCACAAGAATTAAAGATGTGAGAGATCTATTAGGCTGTCTTCTCTCTTCTTCAGGGGGCCAGAGAAGAGTACTCATCAGATATTGTTCTTCTGGGTTTGGTTAGGTCCAATTTCAATAATGAAGAACCATCTCTCCCACGGAAGGCAATGTTGGAATGAGTTGTCCCTGAAAGACACACCATTACTGTCTCCTCACAGATCCTGCAAAGATGATCTGAGGACACACTTGTTTGTCAAGGTACAGGGTGTTAACAATGATAATTAACTCATGTCAAAAATGATTTTCGATAAAGGCAGACCTAAAACGGGAATTTGATTATCTCAAATTCTCAGAAAAGAACTCTATGAAGTAGTTCAAAAGCCACCAATATTTCATGTGATAAATAGACATTGCAGCCACTTTTGCTGGTCAGAGCCCAAATATTTTCATGGTTGTTTTAACTTAAACCAGCTGCAATTCTCGTCCTGAAAGTCTTTTGAGCAGGGCATGGAGAGAAACAGCATCCATGGCTTCGACTAGTGGGAATGCCGGGTAGAGCATACATTTCCACGTTTGCAGTCTGCGTCAGTTTGTGCTTATAGCCCAGGCATCTGCGGTCATCTGGAGGTCAGCTAGGCAGCTCTGCTGACCTTGGCTGGGCTTCCTTACACGTCTGGGGTTTGGCTGGCTGTAAGATCTAGGCTGGTGTGGCTGGAATGACTCAGCTGTGTTCCACACGTCTCTCATTCTGCAGCGGGCTAGCTTATGCATTTCCTACGGTAATGGTAGAAGTGCAAGGGCGAGCAAGCCCAACCCCAAGTCTATTTAAGCCTCTGCTTGCATCATATATGCTAATATTGCATTGGTGAAAGCAAGTCAACTGGCTGAGTTCAGTGTCAAGGGCAGCATAGGCTATTCTGCCTATGGTAGAAGGGCAAAATTTCATAGCAAAGGGCATGGAATCGGGAGGAATGAAAAATTAGAGTCATCATTACTATTTACCCCAGAGTCCATTTTGGCAAGTTTGAGATTTCTCTTTTATTTAATCTGAAAAATATTAAATTGCTGTTAGAATGTCTATTAGACAACCCCCAATCCTGGAGATGGTTTAGAAGCAAACCATTAAATAAGATTGTGTAGAAAAAAATATGCAGGGTCTTCATTATCTCTGAATCCTTTAGTCATGATTGAAATTGCTAATTAGAAAGACCAATCTTGGATGTAACTGATATCTTACATTTTCATCTTTATTAATCAGAAGCAGTATTTATTAGGGATAGCTGTCATCCAAAGAGCTTCTTCTGTACATGGGGGAGCTCCACAAGAGGAGTGTCTCTTCTGCTAAAAATGGGATGTAGGTTGCTATGGAGATGGAGTGAGGTGTGAGTGGGAGGAAATTGTAAATGATGTTGGAAGGAGAGAGGTTGGGGGTGTATCACTTGCAGAAGCTGATTGCCGTGAGCTGGGCTTCAGACTTCACATTGTTCAGTCTATCTGAGGTCAGTCGCATTGTCTAAGATTTCACAAGAAAAACACCACATTTTCCTGATGACCCCAATAAGGCCACAACTACTAGTAGTGGAGGTTGGGGAGAAGCACTAGGCAGTATCTTTATATTTCTACAGAGACTCCAAACATTGTTTTTTTCTTTACAATTGCATCAGAAAAGTGAAACATAGTTTATACTATAGTTGCAGAATGATTCAAATAATAATTGTTCATTTATTTTCTTTTGAAATAATAAAAGTAAAAGGAGCATTTCTTATTTTTATAAACTTTTAATGTAAGTTTTATGTTGCCTTTGAAGATTTTGCATTTGCAGAAGATACTATTTAGAAGATTACTTTAGTTTTAAAATGATAATATTTGAGCAAAACGGGTGTAGTTCAGTGGTTGAGCACCTGCTTTGCATGCACAAGGTCCAGAGTTCAATCCCTGGTACTTCCCCTGTAAAATTTAAAAAGTCTGTTCTTCCATAAGATTTGGCTTACAAATTTTATTATTCTATTTATTAGGCTAGTAAATTTGAACAATCATTTTTAATTGGCCTTTGAATAAACTTGCTTACTTAATAAACTTAGTTAATTAAATATCTGAGAATATTTAAACTCCATTTATTAATCTATATTCTAGATTTCCTTTTAAAGTCCTTTGTCTGACTGACCAACCTTCCCATGTATTCAAATTATTACTAATCCAATGAATTAAACTTATATATATGGTGATATTAAGCTCTTTTAGATAGTCCCAAACTATTTAAAATCTTAGTTAGATTTCACCTTAAAATTACGTCTAAATCAGTTACTGAATCACACATATTAATACTGGAATTACAAGGCCGATCAGTTACTCTAATTGGACAAATTCTCTTAAATATTCCAAGTAGTTAAAACATCAAATATATACAGATTCCTTTTCACTAAAAATATTGACACTATAAGTATTAGTCTCTTAACCTTTGTACATTTAATATTGGAATCTTTTTGGGGTTGAAAGACTTGATTATCTCAAGCTATATCAAGGATTGAGGTGCTTAATGACAGGGTCATTGACTGGGTTCTTATCAGCCATCCTGATGGAATATTCTGCTCCCAACATATAGTCACTATATTTAAACACCCTCTGAATAGGTGCTCCTGGAAAGTCCATTGCCCTGGGTTGAGTTGTATATTATCTAATTTTTCTGTAATCACAAGATCTACACGTACCTTCCCCCACCCAGGATAATCACTAGATTAGATTTGGCATATTTTTGGCTCTTCATTGTATGTAAACTTCTTTTCTGCCTAATTATAAAAACCTTTGAATTTACCAGAATTGGGCATTCTTTCCATATACTTTCTATCTCTTTCAGTCATACAACTTTTTAAAAAAATGTATTTTCTTAATTTATTTCTCCCCACCCCCTTGTTGTTTGCACTTGCTGTGTCTGTCTTCCTTGTTTCTTTAGAAGCCACCAGGAACCGAATCTGTGACTTCTGATATAGGAGGAAGGCAGTCTATTGCTTGAGCCATCTCTGCTCCCTGCTTTGCTGTGTCACTCATGTTTGTTTGTTTTTTCCTTGTGTCTCTAGTTGCATCATCTTGTTGCATCAGCTTGCCGTGCCTGCCAGTTGCACCAGTTCACTGTCTTCTTTAGGAGGCACCGGGAACTGAACCAGGGACCTCCCATGTGGTAGGTGGGAGTCCAATCTCTTGAGCCACATCAGTTTCTTCAGTCATACAACTTTTACAGGTAGAAAATAATATCCAATCCAATTTTGTTGGACAATTTTTGTCACAATTTCCAAGATTAATCTAATGACACAAATGTTTTCTCAGAATTTCAAAGTCAAATGCTATTAGGTTTCTTCATTTCACACCACTGATGCCATCTTCCAGATACATTTTTCATGCACAGAACACAATAAGATTTCAAGTTTTATGAGGTATTCAAAGGTAAATGACAATGATATTTCCAAAGCTTAACTTAAATCTTGGATGATTGAGAAATGTAGATGCTTCATAAGCAAAGCTGAATGCTTTCAAATATTAAAATTTTCACAAGTTTGTGTCTTATCGCTTCAAGTAGATTGTTAACTCCTTAAGGAGAAGGACCTGTTCTTACATTTATAAGCTGGTGGATAATAATTGGCTGGATAATGAAGACTAGTAATTTGATTGGGTCCTGCCCTCTTGTCTCATAATAAGGGAATACTATATTTTTATTTAAGTCAGATGCTCAATCTGTTGCAAGAGAATGAATTTTTGGAACAAAGATAATGTTTTGTCTGGAAAACTTATTTGGAATCCTCAAATCAAGGTTCAAGGAAATGCTTTCTGGAGTCATTGAGTTCTCTATAAAAAGTTGTTGATTTCATGTTTTTATATAAATCCTTAAAAAATTTAATATAATCATTTTCTGGATCATCCGCATGACAATTTATAAAGGAGCTCTGAAATGAATTTCAGCACCCAAGTCTGTGATTATGTTTGTAGTATCACTGGGGGGGCGGGCCTAGTGTGCTTTCAGTGTTTCAGACTAATGAGTAAACACAGGCACACTCAATATATATATCATACATTAAAGTTTTACAATCACATCAGAAAAATGAAACATAGTATATATTACAATTGAAGTAATCATTATAACAATTATTCAAAGAAATAATAAAAAAAAAATAAGAGTCAAATGATGTCATAGTAAAATGTTCAGATAGTTATATTGGCATGCCCAACTTGAAAAAAACCGGGAGGCAGCCAGCACCATATTCATGTTGTAAATGGTAATTCAATTTCAATAAAACATTATATGTCACATTAATTTAATTGTTGTTAATTTCAATTTTATTGGTTTTGTAATTTGTTTGTAATTAGTGTATCTACTTTGGTTTTATAATTGAATAAGAACTGCAATATAAGGAGTTCATAGCTACTTTTATGTTCATACATGCTTAAATAATATTATTATAAACATAACTGAAGTCATCGTCTGGGGATCAGCGGATGTTTCTTTTTTCCTTTTAAAGGAATTTGTGCAGCACTCAAATTTAGAAGCTATGATAGAACATTTAAATACCAGTATTATTTCCATTTCTGTTCCAGATAATTTGTGAATTTTCAGAGTATAGCAATTGATAATTACATAGATTATACATACATATGAATGTGTGTGTATATATATATATACACATTTACCAAAACAGACACAGTGCTTTGAACTCTAGAAGATAAGTTATATTTACAAATGTTCTATTGCAATAAAAATTATTATAACATTGCATTGAGGTATTGGAAATAAAGTCCAATAGGTTAATCCTGATCCAAGCTTGCAAGTCTTACACAGTGAGGTCTGTTAATTCTTCCCCTGAAGTGGAGTTATTTTTAAGCCATTAGGATAACCTGCTTCTTGTTTGCCTTTCCCTCTTTGGGATTTTCATGCCAAATGCAAGCACCGGGATGGAGAGCTGTCTGTCTGCTCTGAAGGAGGGATCCTAACAGCACTCCGTTTCACCTGCTCACTGTTACTGAGGTTCACCTGGAGCTGCCTGAGCTCCAAGTGTCATTTGACAGGGGAGATGCCCGACGCAAGGTCTTTAAAAACAAACAAGAAAAAGCATTCTCTAGCTGATCCTCTTAACCTAAAGTTCTTACCCTGGGGAGGACTCCTGGAGCTGGGGTAGGGGGAAGAGAAGAAGAAGAAGAGGAAAGGCCTCTTCATACAAGGAGAGCAAATTGAAAGTCACAGAGGGGTGTGCCTCAAGGCAGTTTGTAAATCCACTTCCTTTGTCATAACAAGAACAAATCCCAACTTTGAAGTTTTTCCTTCTTGTTACAAGGGGAATGTCTTTTGTTTAATCCATTTTAGCCCTTAATACCTGACCTGGATCAATCCTGTTGTTTAGATTACACAGCCTTCATGCTGATTTTAAACTGGCCTGGAGGGGAGGGGGGGTGTTTCTGCCTCATTGGTGTGAGAATCTGAAGAATAATCAACATCTGTACTCTGACCACCTTTTCTATGAAAAACAAACTATCCTTTTATAATCAAATGCATAATCAAAATGAGCATTAGTAATCAGATTTTGGTATGCTCTACAAGTGATGTATTTTGAATATTCCCTTAAAATTTATTCTTATTCACAGTGCGAGGAGATACTGTGATGTTCACGTAAAAATCGAGGACCCCCTTCTCTCCTAGTTCCCACATCAACTGTGTGTCTGAGTATAAACTATTTCAAGTAGTTGGGGACACAGCTTCCCAATCTCTATCCTTAGTGTCATCTCTCTTTCACAGGCATCTGATTATTGAATAGGAAAAAGGAAGAAAGCTTCTTTTCAAAACACAGCCCTATTTTTCAACCTCCGTGAAAGAGCTTTCTGCTCCATCCCTTACACGAATTCTCAGAGCAGCTGACAAGCAATAGTGGGAGCCCCTTGGAGCAAACTTTAAAAGGGCAGCTGGCTAATTAGGTATCTTTCTAGGAAAGTGGCCATTCGCTGGTTCTTGACAATACCTGTTGTTTCTCAAATCCGCTTCAGGTTGCCTGAGAGCTGACAAATCTTCCCAGAAAACTGGAGTGGCCAAAGTGGGAAGGAGGAGAGATGGAGCAGGTTGCAATTACCAGTGGGACTTTCACTTTTCTTTTTGTCCAGGAAGGATTAAAAGAACTCATGACTCCTTCCCACCAGCCCAGTGTGTCTTTGAAAAAGCCAACCCCATAAGAACGTCCAGAAAATGGCCACATCAGTGGGGCAGGTACTGCACATTTGACACTTATATAAAAAGTTCGCCCCTGGTTTCTTCATTTTGGGTGGTTATGTTTGATCAGACAGTCACTCCAAGTGTCACAAGGTTAGAAACCACGTTTGTCCGTCTCTCCAGGGACAGTCACTTCACAGGGATTGGGCATTGTAAAGTCTCAAAATTGGTTTATGAGTAACTGAATGAATTGATTTTGAGAGCACATCGGGTGCCCCCCTCCAAGGAATATATCATTTTTTAAAAAAGATTTATTTTTTTTTATTTATTTATCCCCCCCTTGCTGCTTGTGCTCATTGTGTCCATTTGCTGTGCATTTTTCTGTGTCTGCTTGTCTCCGTTTGTTGGGTCATCTTGTTGCGCCAGCTCGCTCACCGCGCCATGCGGGCCGGTTTGCCTTCACCAGGAGGCTCCAGGAATCGAACCCGAGGCCTCCCGTATGGTAAACAGGAGCCCAAGCAATTGAGCTACAGCCGCTTCCCAATATCATTTGTTTTGTCATAATAATCACATTAAGTAAAGACTGTAGAACATGCCACCTTTCTCTTTAACAGGAATCAATCAGGAGAGTTAAGTGCTATTTCAGTTATGGTATTTGAAAATTGAAATTGCTTATTGGATGTCTTATTAATTCAATTACTCTGATTATTCCTATGATGCTTTTTTTTTCTTCATCTCAGTCTTTTCTTTCTGGCAGGTAGAGAATAATGTTGCTCTCATGAGATAGGAAATACATAAAATGATCCATGAAAGGGAAAGTGGAAAGTGGACTCCCTTAAAGTCACATGGGTTAGATGACAAAGTTACCAATTTATCTTTTTTCTTTTTTTAAATTTTGATGAAGTCAAATTTGTCAGTGTTTTATTTTATTGATCATGCTCCTTTCCCCCCTCACAAGATGGCTCCTTTGTCTGTCTGTTCATTGTTTCTGCTTGTCGTCTGCTTGTTATCTGCTCGTTGTATCTGCTTACTGCCTGCTCATTGTGTCTGCTCATTGTGCCAGCTTATTTCATCTGCTCGTCTTCTTTAGGAGGCACTGGGAACTGAACCCGGGACCTCCCGTGTGAGAGGCGGACACCCAACTGCTTGAGCCACATCCACTCCCACCCAATTTATCTTAATATAAAATAGAAGATAGGATGGGTGAAATGCTCAATATTTCAATGTAAGAAACACCCCCAGAAGATTTCATCTGTTTTGTTAAGATTTGGTATAATGTCAACTTCAAAAGGCAGGATTCAAATAAATATGGTATTGACAATTTGACATGTCAAATATCAAATAAAATATACATGGTGAAGAGATTGGAGAAACACATACCAACATGTTAACTGGGTTGTAAAACTCTGAGTGATCATTTTTTCTTCTACTTACTGATGTTTTACAAAGTTTCTATTGTAATAATGTATTGCTGTGTGATAAAAATGAATAAAATTTACTTCTAATTGTTTAAAAAAAAGTGAAGGTAGGTCCAGGAATTGACAAGCTGATCCTAAAACTCATATGGAAATGCAAAGGACCCAGAATAGCCAAAACAATTTGGAAAAAGAACAAAGTTGGAGGACTAACACTTCCTGATTTCAAAACTTATTACAAAGTTACAGTAATCAAGACTGTGGTTCTGGCATAGATTGTGATGGTCAGTTCTATGTGTTAACTTGGCTAAGCTATAGTCCTCAGTCATTCAATCAAATGCTAACCTTGGTGTTGCTATGAAGGTGTTTTGTAAATGCAATTCAAGTCCATGATCAGTTTAAGTTAAGAAGATCATCCTGGATAATCTGGGCGTGCCTCATTCAATCAGTTGAAAGACCTTAAGAGCAGAACTGAGGCTTCTGTGGAGAAAAAGAAACTCCACCTTCAGTTTATGACTGAGAGTTCCAGTCTGCCGTTCCAGACAGCCTGCTCTACAGATTTTGGACTTGCCTGGTCAGCCCCCACAGTTGTGTAAGCCAATTCTTTGCAATAAATCTCTTGGTGTGTGTGTGTATAATCCTACTAGTTATGTTTTTCTGGTGGAATCCCATCTGATATGTAGTTCAACAGAAAAGAATTGAGAGTCCAAAAGTAAACTCTTACATTTATAGTCAATTGATTTTGGGGGGTGCCAAGACAACTCAATGGAGAAAGAATAGACTTTTCAACAAATGGTGCAGGGACAACTGGGTATCCACACACTAAAGAGTGAAGTTGGACCCTTACCTCATACCATATAAAAACAAACAAACAAACAAACAAAAACAAAAATAAACACTTCAACTCAAAATAGATAAAAAACCAAGTGTATGATCTAAAACTATAAAACTCAGAAGAAAACGTAAATGTAAATCTTTGTGACCTTTGATTAGGCAATGGTTGCTTAGGTATGACACCAAGAAAACAAACTACAAAAGAAAATATAAATTGGCCTCCATTAAAGTTAAAATCTTTTGTACTTCCAAGGACACTCTCAAGAAAGTGAAAAGACAACCCACAGAATGGGAGAAAATTCTTGCAAATCATGTCTCTTTTAAAGGTCTTGTATTCAGACCACATTAAAAACTCTTACAACTCAAGGGTGAAAAGACACATAACCCACTTTAAAAATGGGCAAAAAATTTGAATAGACAATTTCAAAATAAGATATTCAAATGACCAGTAAGGACATGAAAAGATGCTCAACATCATTAGTCATTAGGGAAATGTAAACCATCACCTTGATGAGATACTACTTTATACCTACTAGGATGGCTAATATAAAAAAGACAGTAACAAGTGTTGCTGAGCATGTGGAGAAATTGGAACTCTCATACATTGCTGGTGGGAGGGTAAAATGGGGAAGTTGCTTTGAAAACAGTCTGGTGGTTCCTCAAAAATTTCAACATGGAGTTAGCATAGGACCCAGCAATTCTACTCCTAAGTATATGTGAGAAGTGAAAACATGTCCACACAAAAATCTGTACATGAATGTGCATAATAGCATTATTCACAATAGCTCCAAATGGAAACAATCCAAATGTCCATCAACTGATGAATGTATAGATAAAACATTTATATCCATACAATGGAATATTATTCATATTTTTAAAAATGAAGTATTGATTCATGCTATAGCATGGATGAAATTTGGAAACCATTATAAGGGAAAGAAGCTAGACACAATAGGCCACATAAGGTTGGATTCCATTTAAGCAAAATGTGCAAAACAGGTAAATCCATAGCTGGTAGGGCAGTGGTTGCCAGGGTCTGGGAGGAAGGGGAAATGGGAAGTTGGACACAAGATTTCTTTTTTGGAGTGATGAAAATGTTTTGGAACTAGATGGTTGTGATGGCTGCACAACTCTGAATATATTAAAATCCACTGAGTTGTACACTTTAGAGGGTGAATTTTTTGGTATGTGAATTATATTTCAATAAAAATGAATGTGGGATTCATTACTTATTATAGCGAATAGTACTATATTAAAATTTCTCATCAGTAATAAAAAAGAATTATCATAAGTGACAGAAACCAAACACTAAGTATTGCATATTGTTTGGCTCCATTTATATAAAATGTAAATAGAAATAAATGTATAGAGATGGAATTAGATCAATGGATATGTATGGCAGGGGAGGGATAGAAGGATTGAAAGGTAACTGCTAAGGGGTGGGTGTGGGTATTCTTTGTGGAGTAATGAAAATGCTCTAATACTGCTTATGGTGATGAATGCACAGCTCTGTGATTATACCAAAACCTATTGAATGTACACTTTGGATGGATTGTTTGGTATACAAATGTATCTCAATAAAATTGCTAAAAAATGAATGTGGAATAATTATAATTTTGCACACATTATAGAACATACACAGCCTTAATATAAGTAGGTCTACTTGCTTATAAGAATATTGACATTTAAAACACACAGCAGCTGGGAAGCAGATGTGGCTCAAGAGATTGGGCTCCTGCCTACAACATGGGAAGTCCCTGTTTTGGTTCCTGGTGCCTCCTAAAGAAGACAGCAAGCTGGCGTGATGGGCAGGTATGGTGAGCTGATGTGGCAAGATGATGCAACAAGAAACACAAGAAAAAAAAAAACATGAGTGACACAGCAAGGCAGGGAGCAAAGGTGGCTCAGGCAATTGGGCACCTACCTTCTACATTGGAGGTCCCGGGTTTGGTTCCTGGTGCCTCCTAAAGAAACAAGAAAGACGAACTGACACAGCAAGTGTGGACAATGGTGGGGTGGGGGGAAATAAATAAATAAAAATAAATCTTTAAAACATTA
>JAQZBX010018572.1:12881-23907 GCA_029593785.1 Cabassous unicinctus | reverse complement strand
AAGAGAAATTTGACCCAGTTAAAGTGTACGATTGAAGATCCTAGACGGGGATCTTCATGGGGATCCACATGGGGGCATCTACCATGTGCTAAATACTTTACATACATTATGCCATTAAATGCTCAGAATAACTATTAAGTTGCTATTATAATTACATTCTACCAATGAGCAAACTGAAGTTCAATGAGGTTAGTTTTCATGCTAATTCATGTGACCCATTGTTAGAATGTGATCATGGAGAGCCAAAATGCAGACCTTCAACATCAGGCTCTTTTCCCAATGAAACATTGCCTTGCTAGAATGGTCCATAGCTGAGGGCAACCTCACTCCACCAGAGTACATTTGGGGAACTGGGTGGGTGAGGGGATGGTATAGGGCCTGTTGGTACTAGAAGCCATCAAAGAAAGGTAGAAAAGACAGACAGGATCATCTTCTCTTCAAGACAGAGCATCTCTTTCTTGAATAATGTGCTTTTTTTACAATCCCCAAATAATGACATTGTCTGCATGTGTTTTATCCAGAAACAACATTTCTTAAGGAACTACAGCATTCAGTTTAATTCTTTTTGGAGTTCTCATTGATTCTGTTAATATTTATTGAGTGACTTCTCTGTGCTAGGCTCTGTGCTCAGTTGACATGTATGAGTAAGGTTTTTCAATGAGCTCAATCTGGTGGTGAATAAAGATAAGAAAATAGACAGCTACAGTTCAAAGTAATACATGCTAGTGCAGAGTTCATTGTGGGAGCAGGGGTGGAAGTGCCTAACACTGGGAAGTAGGTCCAGGAAAGGCCTCAGGGAGGTGTTTTCAGTAGATCCTCGGGGATGAGCATGAATTTTCTAGGAATCTACCTGTGTGCCTATAAGGAGAGGTTAGTTGAGAAGAATAAAGGAGGGAGAGAAAGGAATTCAAGGGAGTGGGAACATGTGTAAAGACGGCTGGAACCATTGTGTTTCCATTCTATATCATCTAGAAAACATACTTACAGGTCTTAAGTCATACTTCTAACTATCTGCTCAACAACTCCCCTCCTTTATTACTAATGAAATTCCAACTGCCCACCCCTTGGAGATGAATCATGATTGTTCTAAACTGGTTATGATAATACTTTCCTCTTAGAGAGGCTCTCACTTTCCCAGACCATGTGACCCAGTTCTGACCCATGAGATTCAGTGGAAGAAGTTACTCCTTTCCTGATAGAAAGGGAAGAATTGGTTGGTGTTGCTTCTTCCTCTTTTCTCTGCCTTGAACTTGGATATGATGCCTCAAGTAATAACATGAAGCAACATGCAAGGAACTAAAAAGCCAGCATGCTAAGAATGAAGGACAGAAATGCTAGAAACAGTATGGGTCCTTGATGCATCATAGATCATGTAGGACTTCTCGTTGTGTGATAAAAATAATTCCTTGTTTTTTAAGCCACCATTATTGGGCTTGCTTTAAGCAATAACCTAAAGTATTTCTATCTAATACAGAACATTTCCAGCTAAAAAAAAACAGACAAGCAATGTTTTCTCCCTACCCTTTCCTTAAAATTTCCTCATTAATAGCTTTTCTTTATTTGGCACATGGACTTCATCTCTGACTTACCACTACTGAGAAAGACCAACTCTGTGGGTACCCTTCCTAATGTCCATTCATTTCTAGTTCCATTTGTTCTGGGAAGTTACAAAGAGAATGTAGCCATTCTGCCCCGGCATATTCATGGTAATGCACCACCCATGGCAGCCACCATATTGAATCAGGTTCCTGGAGTCACTTCAGATAGTAAATGTCTGTGGTGGAGAAGGCCCATGATTCTGGGGCCATCCACATGTCAGGCTGCAATTACCAGAAAGATTTCAACTTCAGTTCCTGGCAGAGGACCTTGTTTGTCTTTGTCTTTGGCAACAGTTGCTTCCAATCTCTGGGCCAAAAGCTTACTAGACACTAGAAATTGGCAGAGGCACATGGAGCAGAGCCGCTGACTGTGACTGAAGAAGTAATAGTTTTGCAGTCTTAACAGTGACTCTCTGCAGCTTCTCATTGGCCAAATTGGTGATGACCCCTTTATAACAATGTGGAACTTGCTATATTTAGTCATTTGTGTCAAATCCATCTTCAGCCCAGGAGACAGAAAAGTGTAATCCTAGACTTGGGTGGATTTGGTCAATTACCAGAATATCTCCTCTCAATTCTCTTGAATCTTTGATTTATGAGTCTCTATCTTTCTCTCTTTATTTGGTTTCTCTCAATGATCTCATTCTTCTGCTACCTCCAAATTTATACTTTCAGCTCTAACCATTTCCCTGAGCTCTTGAACCCCACTTCCCATCCCATCCCTGCCAGAATCTCAAACTCAGCATGTCCCAATCTCATCATCTTTCCCTGTAAACCTGCTCCTCCCCTTGATTTTTATTATCGGCATTAGCTTTCTCTCCATTACTCAAGTCTAAACCTAGGAATCATCTCTGACCACAGTCTTTTCTGGAACTTCTAGCCCCATGCAATTATACATCAGGTCCTCTCATCCTACCAAACTGATTAACCTGTATATGACCTGAATAAAACTGTGCCCTAATTCTTCCATCTTAATACCCGTCTCAATGCAATGATGCTTTTAAAAGAAACAGTAATCTGACTGTAAAACTTGGAAGAGTAATGCAGATATTTCCTGAAATTTGCTTGAAGGTATAACAAGGAGGAAATTCCATTTACCTTGCCAGTGACTGGTTTAGGAAGGGCCATATCATCCAGTCCTGACCCATAAGCCATAAAGGGGTGTCTCCTGGGGATCTTATGGGAAAGGTTTCCTACTGATGGAGAGAGGTACAGGAGAGAAAATAGTCCTTGCTCCTCTGGGCTTTGTCATGTTTGCATGTTGTCACCTTTGAGTTGTGGTGATATTCTACTACAATGAGGGGGAGGTCAACGTGCTAAAGATAGAAGAGTGGAGAGATGGAATAATGTTGATTCACTGCCAAGAACTAGCCTACATTCAGGCATTTTATTATGGAAGATAATAAATCTTCTCAGTGTTTAAGCAATTTGGAGTTGTGTTTTCTATAACTTGTAGAGAAAAGTATCCAAACTGTTATACCACCTTATACCACCTCTTTTCCTACTTCCACAGCTCATGGACATTGCTTGAGTTCTCATTTTCTCTCTCTCTCTCTCTCTCTCTCTCTCTCTCTCTGTCTTCCTCCCTCTCTCTCTCTCCTCTCCTCCTCAGAACACCAACTTCTACTGGCTCTTTTCCTCACTCTTCCTTTTCCTCTCTCATGCCCTCTTCTTGGATTTTTAGTTCTCTTAACTGCTCCATATCCTTATATACGAGGATTAACTTAGTTTATCTAAGTTTCTCCAATTCTGCGTCCCCACCTGAGTACAACGAAAGCTGGCTAGCCAAGTAGTGCAAACAAGGTTTCTCTTTAAAAGATGAAGGATGGGGAAAGGCTGTGAACAGTTCTGTCCTTGTCACTCTCTTAAATCAGAAGGCTGATAAATTTACTCTTCCACTTAAAAATCATTTGCATCCCTCTCTGCCTACTGAATAAGCTCCAGCTCTTCATTGAACATTCAAGATCCTCTATGACCAAGACCCAACTTTATTTTATTTTACTTTTTTATTTTTTGTCTCAAAGTAATTGGTTTATTATTATTATTACTTTTAAAGATACTTAGATTACATAAATGTTACATAAAAAATGTAGGGGCTTCCTACACTTTCCCACATTAACAACTTCCTTCCTTAATGTGGTACATTTGTTACAACTGATGAACACATTTTGGAGCATTGCCACTAGGTGTGGATTATAGTTTACATGATAGTTTAAACTCTCTTCTGCACAATTTTGCAAGTTATGACAAGATATATAATGGCCTGTATCTGTCATTGCAGTATCATTCAGAACAATTCCAATGTCCCAAAAATGCCCCCATATTACACCTAGTTTTCCCTTCTCCCTCCCCTCAGAAATTTCAGTGGCCACTGCCTCCACAATTAATGATGTAAGTTCTTCCATTGCTAGAATAACAATAAATCTATAGTATAATAACATTAAGTCTACTCTAGTTCATTGTTAATTCCCCTATCCTGAGGATTCTGGGATGGTGATGTGCACTCCACCTCTAATTGAGAAGGGGTTTAGATCTCATGGGACAGATGGATTGGACTATCTTGCTTGCAGTTGTAGACTCTCTCTGAAGAGTCTACAACCACAAGGTATGGTTCCTTGGGATGGTCGTTGTTCATCATCATTTCCTTGTTAGTTGTCCTGGGTGAGTCCAATGAACTGGAGAGTAGGTGTTGTGATTCTGTTGAGATTCAGGACCCAACTGGCACATTGAAAGCCCAAAGATTTAAGTCTCTTAGACATAAACCTATCAACTCTAGTACTAACTCTAGGTTCAAATATAAGGGGCAGAAGAGCCATGTGTAAGGAAACCACAACTGAGTTCAACTCTGTCACACTGGGGAGCATAAATTCTAATGTAGGGCTCACTGGCAGGGCACCAAACTCCTGAGCTCTTAGCCCTGCCTATAGTGTTTGGATGTCTCCAGAGCCCTCAGGAGACCTGCTATTTGAGGCAATATTTACTGTGGCAGTCAATGAGATCCTGATGAGATGTGCATAAGCGTAATCTCTGGCATGACCTCCTAACTCACTTTGAAGTCTCTTAGCCATATGAACTCATTTGTCTTTACCCTTTCCCCCTTTTGGTCAATGTCTTTTTCCAGTTGCATTGCTAGCTTGGTAGTAATCCCTCTGTGCCAGGGAGGCTCATCTCCAGGAGTCATGTCCCATGCTGGGGGGAATGTAAAGCTTTTATATGCTGAATTTGGCTTAGAGAGAGGCCATATTTCAGCAGCAAGGAGGCTCTCAGGAGGTAACTCTTAGGTAACCTATAACACTGGGCTAAGTTTCAATTTCAAAAGAAAAGTTTCATAAGTACAGTCATCAATATCAAGGGCCCATCAATGGTCCATCCTCCTTCACTAGTCACTGCCCCTGTACTCAAGGAATTCTTGTTGTCCCATTAGAGAATGTGGCTGAACTCCCCAGGATGGGAATTTGATATTCTTTTGGTTCTTGTGTGGATCTCCACCCACCATGACAATGATCCATTAACATTTGAGCTCTTTCATATGCCTTACAGGCATGGCCCAGGTGACCCTCCTCCCATGCATCCACCATCACTGACACCCTGCACCAATTATCCTCCTCTGCCACAGTAGTAACCCTTCTGTGATCCAAAATTTCTTCCAAGATGAAGCCACAAAATAACTAAATAAAATTAATAAGAAAATGAAATAATTCTGGTTTAAAAATGACTAATAAAAACAAAAAATTAAAAAGAATTTGAAATAATAAGAAAAATAATAAGAAAAATAAAATTTTAAAAATGTTGGCATTATGTCTTTCATCACTGTAAGATCTGTTGTCTTGTATGTACAGTGACATTTTCTTCCATTTATTCCCCCAGTGTCTTATTTTTTTTTTCATTTTATCATCAAAGAAGCTTTAGGTTACAGAAAAGTTGTGTACAGAATATAGGGGATTGCCATATACTCAACATCTTCCCCCTTTCCCCCTTTCCTTATTAATAACATTTTATATGTGTGTGGTATATTTGTTACAATTGATGTACAAACAATTGCTACTAAACATGGTCAATGATTTACATTATGGTTTACATTTTGCTACTAAACATGGTCAATGATTTACATTATGGTTTACATTTTGAACCATATACTCTTACAAATTTGGAAGAAATATAACATGGCATGTATCCATCATTGCAAGATCATGTAGAACAATTCCAATGTCCCCAAAAAGCCCCATGTTCCATTTATTCTATTCCTCCCTCCCACTCCCTGCAGGACTCACAGCAACCACCAAACTTCACTCCTTGAAGAACAAGATTCATAGTTACTTGCAACAACATTGAGGGCTTGACATACTGGCCTGTCCTCCCCTATTAAGCACTGCCTATGTTCTTGAGATACTCCTGCTCTTTTATATGAGAACATAGCAGGACTCTTCAAGATGGGAGTCCAACACCTTCCCATGCATTGCGTGGGTCTCTACCCACTGATACATGCACTATGACAGTATTAACACTCACATACTCCCTAGAAACCTGCCCCAGGTGTGCCCTGTCCCACATGCCCTCCACATCCAACACCTTAAACCAGTAACCCTCCCCTGCTGTATTTGCCAAAAAAACATTCCCAATGTTGTAGTTTCAACCACATACCCACAAATCCCCAGAGTTCATCTGCTCCCTCCCCTGACCCTCCCCCCAGTTCCATGGACAGTGCAACCCCCTTCACCCCCCTCACAGGCCAGCAACACCCAACCCGATAGCATCACTGCATCATTGTCATGCCCATCCACTGCACACCTACACCCTTCCACCATATCATAGATTTTGCCCATATGGGCATTGGCTCACAACCCTCTACTCCCTTTCCGTCTCCTGTAAACCTGTCTTCCAGACTCTAGCTCTGTGAATCTGCTCAATTTGCATAATTCATATCAGTGAGGTCATGTAATATTTGTCCTTCAGTGCCTGTCTTGCTTCACTCAACATAAGGTCTTCAAGGTTCATCCATGTTATCCCATGTGTTAATACTGCATTCCTTCTTACAGCTGAGTAATATTCCATTGTATGTATATACCAGTGTTTGCTCACCCATTCATTTGTTGATGGACATTTGGGTTGTTTCCAACTTTTGGCAATAGTGAATAATGCCGCTATGAACATTGGTGTACATATATCTGTTCGTGTCCTCCCTGCTTTCAATTCTTCTGGGTATATACCTAGTAGTGGGATTGCTGGATCATATGGCAGTTCTATAGTTAGCTTCCTGAGGAGCTGCTAGACTGTCCTCCACAATAATTGCACCATTCTGCATTCCCACCAGCAGAGGATAAGTGTTCCCATTCCTCCCCATCTTCTCCAGCACTTGTAGTCCTCTACTTTTTTTGAAAAAACAATTTATTGAAGTATATCATTCATGCATGAACATACATAAACAATAAGTGTTCAGGAAACATTGTGAACCTATAAAACAAACATGCATAACAGCACACAGGGCTCCCACACATCACCCCACCACAAACACCCTGCATTGTTGTGAAACATTTGTTAACAAATTATGAAAAAGTATTGTCAAAGTATTACTACTAACTGTAGTCCGTATCTTACTCTCATCCTCTGCTTTTTAATAGCTGCCAGTCTAATGGGTGTAAGATGATATCTCATTGTAGTTTTGATTAGCATTTCCCTAGTAGCTAGTGATGTTGAGCATCTTTTCATGTGCTTTATAGCCATTTGTATTTCTTCTTTGGAGAAGTGTCTATTCAAATCACTTGCTCATTTTTTAAATGGGTTGTTTGACTTTTTATTTTTGAGGTGTAGGATTTCTTTATATTTGCTGGATATTAGGTCCCTATCAGAAATATGGTTACCAAATATTTTCTCTCATTGAGTAGGCTGCCTCTTTTCACTTTCTTGACAAACTCCTTTGAGGTGCAAAAGCTTTTTAATTTTGAGGGGGTCCCATTTATCTATTTTTTCTTTTGTTGCTCACACTTTGGGTGTAAATTTCATGAAACCATTTCCTAATACAAGATCTTGTAGATGCTTCCCTACCATATAGTCCAAGATATTTATGGTCTTTGCTCTTATATTTAGATCTTTGATCCATCTTGAGTTAATTTTTGTATTAGGTGTGAGATGGTGTTCCTTTCTCAATCTTTTGGATATGGATATCCAGTTCTCCAAGCACCATTTGTTGAAGAGGCCATTCTCTCCCAGTTGAGTGGGCTTGGTGGCCTTGTCGAATATCAGTTGACAGTCTATGTGAGGATCTATATCAGAGCTTTCAATTTGGTTCCATTGGTCAGTATGTCTATCCTTGTGCCAATACCATGCAGTTTTGACCACTGTCACTTTGCAGTATGTTTTAAAGTCAGGTAGTGTGATTTCTCCAATTTTGTTTTTCTTCTTCAATATGTCTGGCTATTCAGGGCCCCTTGCCCTTCCAAATAAATTTCATAGTTAGCTTTTCCAATTCAGTAAAAAATGGTGTGGTAATTTTTATTAGGATTGCGTTAATTCTGTAAATCAGTTTGGGTAGGATAGACATCTTAATGATGTTTAGTCCTTCCATCCATGAACAGGGAATATTCTTCCATTTATTTAGGTCTTCTTTGATTTCTTTTAACAGTGTTGTGTAGTTTTCTGCATACAAGTCGTTTACATCTTTAGTTAAATTTATTCCTAGATATTTGATTCTTTTAGTTGCTATTGTAAATGGGATTTTTTCCCTTGATTTCCTCCTCAGATTGCTCATTATTGGTGTACAGAAATGCTATTGATTTTTGCACATTTATCTTATAACCTGCCACTTTACTCAATTTATTTATAAGCTCTAGAAGCTTTGTTGTAGATTTCTCAGGGCTTTTGAAGTATAGGATCACGTCATCTGCAAATAGTGAAATTTTTACTTCTTCCTTTCTAATTTGGGTGCCTCTTGTATATATTTTTTGCCTAAGTGCTTGAGCAAGTACTTCTAACACAGTGGTAAATAAAAGTGGTGACAGTGGGCATCCTTGTCTCGTTCCAGATCTTAGAGGGAAAGCTTTTAGGATTTCACCATTGAATATGATGTTAGCTGTGGGTTTTTCATATACACCCTTTATCATGTTGAAGTTTCCTCTATTCCTATCTTTTGAAGTGTTTTAACAAGAAAGGGTGCTGTATTTTGTCAAATGCTTTTTCTGCATCTACAGAGATTATCATGTGATTTTTTTCTTTCGATCTGTTTATGTGGTATATTACATTGATTGATTTTCTTATGTTGAATCATCCTTGCATACCAGGGATGAAACCCACTTGGTCCCAGTGTATAATTCATTTGATGTGTTGTTGAATGAATACAATTAGCACATATTTTGTTGAGGATTTTGGCATCTAGGTTCATTAGAGACATTGGTCTATAGTTTTCCTTTCTCGTGGCATCTTTGTTCAGCTTTGGCATTAGGGTGATGTTGGCATCATAGAATGAGTTAAGCAATATTCCATCCACTTCTAATTTTTGGAAGAGTAAGCAGGATTGGTGTTAGTTCTTTCCGGAATGTTTGGTAGAATTTACCTGTGAAGCCATCTGGTCCTGGGCTCTTCTTACCAACTTTATTTTAAAGCAGAATTTCCCACTTTTGCCATTTTTTGAGCTGGATGCTTTTTTGTTGTGGCAGGCTGTCCTATGCATTGTAAGATGTTTAGCAATATCCTTGTACTCTACCCACTAGATAGTAGTAGCACCCCTAGCCCTGCCCATTTGTGACAACCAAAAAATGACTCCAGCCATTGTCAAATGTCCCTTAGGTGGCAAAATTACCCCTGACTGAGAACCACTAGTTTGAAGCCTTATCACCCACTGCTTCTGTTACTTTGCTATACTCTCTCTGTCCATCACACTCTGAATTATTTTGCCTTCATCCATTTGCTTAGTCTGTCCCTTTGGTTTGGGATACCTTCTCTTTCTCTACCCAACACCACCAACCTAAAATCCTACTCACTTTAAAGCCAAAATCAAATGTCATTACTCCATAAAATATTACCTGCTTTCCTTTCACTGGAAGCATTAAGTGTTTGTCCTTTAAATTCTAAATACTGTTTTATGATACCTCTCATGTACCCAACTAAATTCTCCATTTCCAGTTGACTTCTTGAGGACAGTGACTATTTTGTGGGTTCTAAACAAATAAGTGTGTGCTGAATGAATATGTGAATGTGGTTGAAAATTGGAACATGGGAGTAGAAGACAATGTTCTCTCTCAGTAAAGGAGCTCACAGGGAGCTCATTCTCATGCTTTTTGCATCCTTCTTACTGAGTTTGGCAATGTATTTTAATAGATCTGAGAACTCAATTGACCCTGCCCTGTTCAAAGGAATTTGTATGGTGGGTGCCCTACATCACACTCACTGTTCCAAGTGACCAGAAAAATATAGGCCACTCCCCCCTCTACTGGATCCCTAGGAATCCATAGGTCCCAGGCTCATCTGAACAACCCCTGCTCCCACAATGTCAGCATTCATAATGGGGAAACCTCTGCCACAGCAAATCACATCAGTAGCATAAAGAAATAAAGATTTTCCTATCAAGGCTCCAGCTTTTCCTTTCAAGCCCTTTCCCACCTGTGGAGACAGGGCACCTAGAAACTCTGGATTCCAGTACAGCCTTCCAGTTGTCGTGGCTACTGACCCAGTGTGGTTTTGGGAACTGTCCTTACAACCAACCCACCGTGACAGAAGTCCTTCTCGGAATAGTTGGACCTCAGTGGGGATATTCACTTAAAGTATTTCTACACTGCCATCTTGAGTTCACTGGGAATAATGTGCCCTTATTCCTCTTAGTGAACAGACACCTGAATGTTCTGTGTGACACAAATGGCAGGCACTGCAGCATGCTCGAAAAGCAGCACTGTCCTTATCACTGGAGCTTAGTCACTCTAGCTGTTCTCGCCATGAGGCCAACCTGTCAACAGAAACACTTGATGTCTTATTGCTTGCTGACATATCCTAGACAGCTCATGTTTCTTTCTTTAAAGGAAAAGCTTAGAAGTAAAAGCTTGCAATGAAATGGGATTACAAAAAGAGAAAAGAAAATCTCTTTCAGAATCTTAACTCCAACAAGAATGACCTTGATTCAAACTTTTAAAAGCAAAAATAAGAACAATTATTTTTCTTCTATTTTGTGTAAACAATAGACAAATTATATCCATCATATAATTACCCTCTGACTTCACAAACAATTCCGTATCACTGAAGTGAATATTTTCTCATTCTACAAAATGATATTTCTTTTTTTACCTGAATAATGTATTTAAAGAAAGGGTGTTTAAAATTATTTCACTACTTGTAACCCTGAATTAACTTTCTCTTCTGCGTTGTACCTGGTAGATTGTTTGCAAATCTAGAGGCTCTTTTTCCTTTCTCCTCCTCTCTCTCTGCTTTTTTTTTTTTTTTTTTTT
>JAQZBX010018572.1:0-12781 GCA_029593785.1 Cabassous unicinctus | reverse complement strand
TGTACCATGCACAGTGTAGGCTCTGGGGTTGCAGCAGTGTAGCAGTTTGATATTATTTATCAATTCAAAAAAATATGTAGATTGTGTTTGTAAACTGGTCTGTTCCTCTGGGCATATTAGATTGTATTAAATTCAGAGGTTTCACTTTTACTTGATTAAATTATGATTAGGGCTTTGATTCAGCTATGTCAGTAGGACCAAGGGGTGGGGACTCACAGAGAAAATGACATGGCAGGGGAGAAAGTTTTAGATTTAATGCTGGAGCCCCGGGAAGTAAGTACATGGAGAAGGAGATTATAGAGGAAGAGAGACAGCTCATTAGACAGGATCCTGCAGCCCCTGGAAGAGAGACGAGGCTTAGTCTACAGCTGACCTTGTGAAGAGAACATAGCAGCTGAGCCTGGAAAGAGATGAGCCCTGGGAAAAGAGACAAGCCTTATACTAGCCTACAGCTGAGAAAGGAAGGACCCTTAGGATGGAGAGGGAAGCTGAACACTCACAGACTGGCAGCCATCTTGCTCCAACACATGGCAACAGACTTTGGTGAGGGAAGTAACTTACTCTTTTACGGCCTTGTGACTGTAAGCTTCTACCCTAAATAAATACCCTTTATAAAATCCAACAGATTTCTGGAACTTTGCATCAGCACCCCTTTGGCTGACTAATACAAGCAGCAAATAAGATAAGGTGTCACCCTGGCTTCAAGCACCATGCATTTTAATGGGGGAGACAATAGATTAAAGGTTAAAAAGAAAAATCTTAGATAGTGAGAACTGCCCTATAGAGAATCAAAATAGAGTGATGTGGCAGAGAGTGATTGAGTGGAAACTTTAGATTGGTATGTCTAGAATGGCCTCCCTAAGTAAGTGATCACTACCCTTATCTCTGAATACCAAGATAACAGGCCACATGAAGATCAGGAGCAAGAGCTTTGCAGGCAGAGGAAGCAGCTAGAGCAAGAATCCTAAGACAGAAATGAGCTTGAGGTATTCAAGGACTAGAAAGATGGTCTGTGTGGCAGGAGCACAGTGGATGGGAAGAATGATACGAAATGAGATTGGACAGATAGGTAATAAAATCACATAGGACCCTGGAAAATCAAAGAAAGGAAATTGGAAGGCTATTAAGCAGGGGGAATAACATGATGATTTGATTCACAGTTTTAGAAAGTTCACTCTCTTTGCTGTGTGGAGAACACATTGGGGGGGTGGGGCACAGAAGGAAGCTGGGAGACCATTTAGGGGGCTACTATAGTAATCTCCTGCTAGAAATCATGCTGGCTTGGTGCACTGTGAAGGTGCAGAAATGGAGAACGTTGACGGATTTGGATATGTTTTAAAGACAGAATCAACAGGACTTGTTGGATGGACTGGATGTAGGTGGCGGGGAAGAGAGAGGACTCACAAATGACACCTAGATTTTCACTTGAGTAACCTAGTGGAAAGAAATGCTATAAATCAAGATAAGGAGGAGCAGCTGAGGATTTGGGAAAGAAATCAGGTCATGGCCTTTATAGCTTGGTTACAAAATATATCTTTTTAAGGAATGTGTTATGCAGTAAAGATGGGCCAATAAAAGTAAATATTTATGTTTCAAGAGGTACGAGGAGAACAACAGAGTTTATCAAAGGAAATTAGGTAGCGCTCCCAGATTACAGTGTGAGGTAACCCCAGCAGCCAGGAGAGAGGATTTAGCATAATGGGACTAAAAGCCAGGGACTTTGAAACCTTCTGTGAGGAGGTTCTCAGTTCCTTTTCTATGTTTTGGGGATTATTATGAGTGTGTTGTGGGAATCATAGAACAATAGAGGTGAAAAAACTTGGAGAAAATCTAGTCCCCCCACCTTTTTTTTTTTTTTTTAACAAATAAAGGTGCTGAAGCCCTGAGCTGAGGTGGTAGTAAGGACACCATTTGTGGAACTCCTGCAATATTTCAGATACTATATGAAGAACTTCGTATACCTTATCTCATTAATTCTTTGAACAATCTTGCAAAGTATGTATAAATTTCCATTCTGTAGCTAAGAAAACTGAGGCTCTGAGAAGCCAAAAGTCCTAAAGCTAGCTACTGGCAGAGATGGAACTAGAACTCTCAAGTCTCAAGTTCCAGCGCTCTGAAATCTGTACAATGCTGTTCTAAAGAAGATTTTTGGAAGTGTGAAGAGGAAGTTGATGCTAATTTGGGTAACTCTTTTTAAGTCTATCACTCCATCCTCCCATCCAGACATGTGGAAGCAAACCAGATTGCAATGCCTCTATAAAACAGCCAAGCAAGTTCTCCTGGCTATGCCAGAACTGGACTTGAAAATAACAATAAAGATGATGACAACAATGTAGCTGCCACTTACTACGTGCTTTCTATGTTCCAGTGCTTCAAGCACATTCTCTTGCTCAATCTTCACAACAAATTTGCAATCTGTTATCAACATTTTACAGATCAAACTAAGACCTAGAAAGACTAAGTAATTGCCCAACGTCACTCAACCACTGTAGTCAGTGAAGAAGCTTGGCTCTGGATGCAGATCTGTGTTCCCTCTAACCTCATGTTCCCCTTTTAACAAGTTCTCCTGTCAGGTGTTAGTGTAATGGCCCACATAGGCCTGCTCTCATTTGGAGTGCTGGGATCGCAGAATGGAGACACAGCTGAGGCAAACTTCCATCACAAATGAACATCACACCTAGCATAAAATTTTATCTAACATTGTACCATGGCCTACAGGGGAAAGGAGAAGGGTAAAGAAAAGCAAATGCAAGTCAGCAGAGGGGCTATCTGTGAGGCTGGAAACTCTGAGAGTCCTTTTTGAGTTGGAGGAAAGTCCTTTCCTCTGGTAGATGGTAGGTGTGGTGGTTTGAGATTATTTATGAATTCCCCAAAAAGAAAGATTATGTTTGTAAACTAATCTATTCCTCTGTGTATGATACCTTTTGGTTGCACAGAATTCAACTGAGGTGTCTTTGATTAGATAGCCTGTTAAGATTAGGGCTTTTGAATTGACTGTGTCAGTGGGCATGACTCAGGTTGAGTCTCCACCCGCTTGCTGGGTCTGATATAAATGAACAGTCACACTCACACACACAGACAGACACACAGGGAAGAGAGAGCTCTGTCATTTTTGATCCTGCCATGTGATAGAAAAGATGAAGTCTCAAACAGCTGAAGCCCCCAAAGAGATGAATCATTTTGCCTGACAGCTTACAGCTGACCTTGTGAAGAGAGCAGGATAGCCGAGACTGATGTAGGAAGCCTGAAGAGACAAGCTCTATGCCAGCCTTCAGCTGAAATCTGGAAGAAGCAGAGGCAGCTGAGCCTGAGAGAGGAAGCCATGGGGGCGTGGGTGGGTGCTGAAATCTCCCAGAGATCATTCGCCATCTTGCTTCACCACATGGCAACACAGACAGATCAACAGTAGTTGACTTTGGTGAGAAATGGTACCTTGACTTTGACTTTTTACAGCCTTGTAACTGTAACCTTTACCCCAAATAAATACCCTTTATAAAACCAACAGTTTTCTGGTGCTTTTTGCATCAGCAGCCCTTTGGCAGACTAATACAGTGGGGATCCTTACAGGCTTAAAGAGGACTCCCAGGGCTGTCCTGGAGAGCCAATTATACCATGATATCCAGTTCAGTTAGCAGAGCTAAAGGTTTTGAGGCTAAGAACAAAAAGCAGGTGAGGGTGTAGGTCTTTTCCAAAAAGAAGTTTCCACAGATTGCAAGATAGATCTCAGTCATATGCAGAGAGATTTTGCACTTGTTAGAATTCTTGGTAAACTTAATTCGTTTTCTAAGTAGTTAATGAACATGTCTATAAGATAAAGGAATGGTTCTCTTAAGTACTGTCTTTATTTTGTTTGCCATATGCTTGTCTTGTTGCCTTTACTGTCTTTGTGAGTTTATGTCTAGGGCAGTGCCTCTCCTCATACGTCTCCTAGCTGTCCTAAGCATAACCACTGCTGTGGGAACAGAACTGGGGTTGGCTGTTTATACCCAAACCCAGCAGGTCTACCACAACATCTTCCTAGAGTTAACCAACAACATAAAAGAACCCAAGGAAGAATGCTGTTTCCCATCAACTTTGGGAGGAGGCAGCCTCTGAAGGCACCTGGCTTTTCTCACTCTTGTGGTCCAGAATGTCATAGCTGGCCCCTTTTGGGGCCCACTTACCACCATCTTCTTTATCCTTTTAGTGGGGCCATCTATCTTTAAAATTCTAATTAAGTTTGTTTCTTACAGAATCAACTCCTTATTAGTCATGCAGGGATTTCATCCAGTTCCAACCACAGTATCGGGCCCATCTTTCCTTGACCTCAGTAGAATAACCAGAGAGGTTTATGCCCTGTCAGGCAGGGACTATTGCCCAACCAGCAGGAAGTAACTACAGAAGAATGACCGTTGCCTCTCAGAGTCCCTTAAGAATAAGGACATGAACTCTCTGAGGGCGGAGTTGAGGCAAGTTAGTAGAGGGAAATGAGGAAAAGATGAGCCACAACATGGCCAACAGACAACATGGTCTACAAACAACGTGGCCGTGGGACCCTGCTGAGACCTTGACCCTGACCTTGACGTCCCAGTTAACTCTTTCTGGGACCGCCCCTTGTTCCCAGATATTGGTGAGGTAGCCAATAACAGTTGGGACCCCTCCCCTTATCATTAGCAAGGGGAGGAATAATTACTAGTTTAAAAGGTAACCACAGAAGCCAGAGCTCACTCTCTCTGCCTAGAGGAGCCCGCACCAAATTTCGGTACGTATTTCCGTCTTTCTCTTCCATCTCTCAGCCAGCTCTGTTCTTTTCCCCCATTTCCCAATAAATTCTTCTTACTGGCCTAACTAAAAAAAAAAAAGAAAGAAAGATAGATCTCAGGGCTGACTTTAGGGCCTGTTAACATGTTTCCTAGAGATGCCTGAGTGACTCTTGCTGTAATTCTATAGTTGAGAAGTGAAACCAAACATTGCTAGCCTTGAGAGACCAAGAACTATGCTCACGCCTGAGTGTGCTGTACCAGACTGCACTCCAGACTCACATTGTTTATTGCCTAACTCTGAGATTGTTGAGCCACATCAGGCTCAGCTGAGTGGACCCCATCAAAATTCAGACTAGTTAATGTGCAGAACTCTTTCCAATCTCCTATAAAATTGGATGATGACATTTCATCCTTCTGTGATGCTCACTCGTACAGATATTTTTAGTCACAGCTATGCACTCCTCTTTGTGAGAATCTGGGGATCTGAAAACTTGTACCTCTGCCTGTCTTAGATATCTTCATTGTTTATCTCGACTGCAACCATCTTTATTTTATCCAAATACCGTCCGAATCTGGTTTTTTCATCAATCCAAGTTTTCTGTATGGACTTTGTCCATATAGTTACCTTGCAGATGAGAGGCAGAAGTGAGATTAATTACAATACCAGAGGTGCATTATAGTTGAAGGGATCAGGGTGATATCCTAGTGTCAGAATGATCAGCTGAGCGTCTATGGTTTGAGATTGCTAATGGTTTTGAGATGCAGGACAGGAAGAAGCATGTGTGAAGCCATTATACTTATCTCCCTGGGCTTGGTCCACGAATTTAAAATAGGGTAAAAGGAGCATGAAGTTGGCAATGCCTTGGCTGTTGTTTACTGTTCTCGTGAAAATCATTGAACTAATAGGGGGAGCTAGTGCAGCACAAATGGGACTTCTGAATATAGACAATCATTGCAAACAAATTCCCAACTACTGGGGAAAGATCATAAGTAACTTTATTCCAGGAAATTTGGAGATGAAATAGAGATGAAATAGAAAAGGGACAAAGGATCAATGGAAAGATTGCTAATAAGAATTCTGTTGCTACGTGGTGATTACTTCACTACCTAAATATTTAATTAGAGTGGATATCATGAATGGATAGAAAACTTCTTGTCTATCATTCAGGTGACTAAGGTGCAAAAAAAATGTGCTCTTTCCCTGTTTTAATTGGCCATGCCAAATGGGAACCTCAGGATGTACCAAAGCTTAGAGATGTGTAAAAAAAATAGGGCAAAGCCTGGAGACGTGTGAAAAATTAGGGCAGGAAACAATAGAAAGTAGGACTTTTAATTAAAGAAACAGTAAATTCATGGTTATTAACAGTCATTAACTTTTTGTACTTTGGCTCGATTTGGCCATGAAAATGTCAGGTGGGACCTCTTAACTTACTATGGACTGAACTCTATATTGTAGTAAAGAAAGTTCAGCAAACTGGGGAAGAATGGGATGCAGTGACTGAAACTTTATAATGCCTTCTTTACCACCCCTGAGATAGAAGATGAGCCGGGTCTTTTTCTTTTGCATATAATGCAATGCAATATACCTTTATTGTGCTATATTAGAGCTATATTAAGTCTTCTGTTTATGGTAAAAATTAAAAAGAAATATGAGGGAGAGGTTTGTGGGAAGATAGCAGAGTAGGAAGGTCCAGGAACAAGTCCCTCCACCAAAAGAAGTGTTTAACTGGCAAGAACAAATCCCATACAGAGAACTCTAACATACCCCTACCATCCCAGTTACCACTCCACTACACAACGACAAGGAGAAACTTCTGAAAACTGCAAGAGAAAAGCAATAAGTTATGTGCAAGGGAATCCCAATAAGATTAAGTGCCGCTTTCTCAAGCAGAAACCATGGAGGCAAGAAGGCAGTGGTACAAAAATATTTAAAGTGCTGAGGGAAAACAATTGCCAGCCCCCAATTTTCTATCTGGCAAGACTTTATTTCAAAAATGAGGGGGAGATTAAGACATTCCCAGATAAACAAACACTGAGAGAGTTTGTCACTACTAGGCTGGCTCTGCAGTAGAAGCTAAAGAAAGTCTGAAGGTGGAAAGGAATGAACAAGAGACAATAGGTTGAAGCTGTACGAACAAATAGAGATCTCCAGTAAAAGTAATTACATGGGTAAATATAAATGCCAGTACCACTGTATCTTTAGTTTGTAACTCCACTTTTTGCTTCCAACAGGATCTAAAAGGCAAATGCATAAAATGTAATGAGAAATCAGTGATTTTGGACTCATAATGTATAAGCATATTTTTAATTTAGGATGTTAAATTTAAGCCTCATGATAACTACAAAGAAAATACCAAGGAATATGCAAACTCATAGAGACAGCAAATAGAGTACAGGTTGCTAGGGGCAGGGAGCAGGGGAAAGAGAAGTTAGTCCACACTTGGTGTAGGGTTTCTGTTTGGGGAGAGAGGAAAGTTTTAGTAATGGAAGATGGTGAGGGTACTGCAACATTGTGAATGTGATTAATCCCACTGAATGGTATGCTTGGCGTGCTTGAGATGGCAAAGTTTATGCTGTATATATGTTCCCATGATTAAAAAAAAAAAAAGAGCAACTGAAGAGATGGCAATGAAATGCAATACATGGTCCTGGATGGGATCTAGCAAGGAAGGAGAAAAGAGACATTACTGGGACATATGAAAAAATGGAATATAGACTGCAAGTTTTATATCAATATTAAACTTCTTGAACTTGGTAGTGGTACTTAAGGTTGTTGCATAAGTGAGTATTCTTGTTCTTAGGACATGAACATGGCTATATTAAGTATGCCAGGAGCACGATGTATACAACCAAACTCAAGTGTTCAGAAAATGGATTGATAAGTAGACAGATGGATGAAAGATTAGAAAGACAGATAGATAGTGTGGCAGTTTGGCATTGTTTATGAATTCCAAAATAGATATTGGTTTATGTTTATAAACTGGTCTGTACCTGGGCATGATAAAATTATGATTAGGGCTTTGATTGGGCCATGTCAGTAGGACATTGAGTCCCCATCCCCTTGGTGGGTGGGGACTCACAGAGAAAACTACATGGCAGAGAAGAGAGATGTAGTTTTGAGCTGGAGCCTGGGAAGTGAACACACAGTAGAAGAACACAGAAGAATAAAGACGCCTCCTTGGACACAGCAAAAGCCCAGAGGAGAGAGACAGAGTTGTTTGCCTGTTAGTCTACAGCTGGCCTTGTGGAGAGATGTATTAGTCAGCCAAAGGGATGCTGACTTTTGTAAAGGGTATTTATTTGGGGTAGAAGCTTACAGTTACCAGGCCATAAAGCGTAAGTTTCTTCCCTCACCCAAGTCTGTTGCCACGTGTTGGAACAAGACAGCTGCCAACATTTGTCAGGGTTCAGGCTTCTTGAGTTCCTCTCTTCCTGGGACTCTGTTTCTCTCCGGGCTCAACTCCTGTTTCCTCCACAAGGTCAGCTGTAGACTATGAGGTTCTCTAGGCTTTGCCTCTCTCCACAAGGCCAGCTGTGAACTGTCAGGTGAACGGCTCATCTCTTTCCCGGGGCCTTCTCTCCTTCCTCACAACCAAGCTCCTCCATTTTCTTATTTTCCTGGCTCCACCATTAAAACTAAGCATCAGAACTCCAACTCAAAACTCCAACTCTGTCCTTTGCCATGTCTTTTATCTTTGATTCCCCGCCCCTTGACGCCCTACTAACTGGCACAGTCAAAGCCCTAATCATAACTTAATCATGCCCAGATGAACAGACCAGTTTACAAGCATAATACAATATCTATTTTGGAATTCATAACTATATAAAACTGCTACAAGAGAGCACAGCGGCTGAGCCCAGAGAGAGATGGAGCCCCAGGAAGAGAGGAACCCAAGAAGCCTGAACTCTTGGCAGACGTGGACAGCCGTCTTGCCCCAACACGTGGCAATAGACTTTGGTGAGGTAAGTAACTTATGCTTTATGGCCTGGTAACTGTAAACTTCTACCCCAAATAAATACCCTTTATAAAAGCCAACAGATTTCTGGTATTTTGCATCAGCACTCCTTTGGCTGACTAATACAGATAGATAGATAGATAGATAGACAGACAGACAGACAGACAGAGTGTGAGAGGGATGGATATGGAAAATATACCAAAATGTTAAAATTGGAGGATCTGGGAATCTGGGGGTAATGGGGTAGGGGTGTGGTGGAGTTCTCTCTATGGGATATGTATTATTTTTGTAATCATCCTGCAAGTTTGAAAGTATTTCAATATAAAAAGTTTTAAAAATAATTTCTAAAGGAGTTCAACAGAAGATTGGAGCTGGCAGAAGAAACTCTGAATTTTATGCATAACTTTTCTGTAAACTACAATTTCCCTAATTAAAAAAAAAAAAAAGAAATCTGACCATGATAGCCACATTCTTTTAATAAAATTGTAATTTTTTATTTTGAGTAGTTTAAGACTAAGCCATAATTTTCTATTTAGTGATATGAACATTCTTATCTGGAGGTGACAGAAAATATGACATCATCTTGTTGGCTGGTAAATACAACCTAAATATATAAGAACAGTAGAAGTCCTAAGCATATGTTAAGCATTTCTTGAGCTAGAATTTCATAGGACAGTCCACTGGTATTGAAAAATAAGCCAAAAATATTTCTAATTTCATCCTGAGATGGAAGCAAACAGGCTGACAGAATTATTTTGGTTTTGTAGAAGTCATATCCCATACTTTGGTGTATTTTGGGAATCTGTTTGTCAGATTCCACATTAAAAGACTTTATGTGAGGAGAAAAACAGCAGATTCCACTGGGTCCTTATGAGCTTATTGATCCTACAATATTGGAAGTGTCCACAAGAATGACCTATTGAGATCTGAAACTCTGGCAGAAGCCTTTAAGAGCATTAGTCATTTGACTTTAGGGCCTGATAATTATCTTTTCCAGTTGCCCATTGTTCCCCTTTTTTGTTTGTTTGTTTGTTTTTTGTTTATTATTATTTTAAAAAAAGCGTTAGATTACATACATGTTACATAAAAAACATAGGGGATTCCCAAATGCTCTAACCCCTCCCCTCCCACAATTTCCCACATTAACATCTTTCATTAGTGTGGTACATTTGTTACAATTGATGAACACATATTGAAGCATTGTTACTAACCATGCACTATAGTTTACATTATAGTTTACACTCTGACACGCACAATTTTATAGCTTATGACAAAATATGTAATGGCCTGTATCTGTCACTGCAATGTCATGCAGGACAATTCCAATGTCTCAAAAATGCCACCATGTTACACCTATTCTTCCCTCCCCCTCCTCTCAGAACCTCTGGTTGCAACTGCTTAATTGTCTGTGATTGATCACTGGTTAAGATCCCATCTCCTGTGGAAGGAAACTAAAGAGTCTAAGACTAGAAATTCCAAAAATGTCCTGGATAACGTTTGAAAAACATTTAGATATTGGAGGGGCAGCTCAAAAGATTATAACTGATTAGATAGAAATGGTATATTAAGGAATATACTAAAGGAAATAATTTGTTAATGGTCCATAGGATCCCTAAAACTGGCAGCAGCAATCCTGGAGCCAAAATTATCCTTACCATAGATTTACTTTTGACAATAGGGATTTATGAGTATATCAATTAAAAAGAACATGGCCATGGCAAATTCAATTTACTGAACACTCTGCGCAATGAACTGAGTCAGGTTATGGAAGGCCATGACCATCCCCTCAGTCTCCAGGAAGAATCTGGAAGACAAGTGTGAGTCAGTTCAATGGGCTAAGTAGAAAGTGTTTTGATTGACTCTCTATACCCACAATAAAAGAAGCTTTTAATATTACTGTGTATTTTTATATAACTTCTTACCCAGGAACAAAGTATGTCTACAAACTCTTGGGCTAGAACTTGTTTTTACTTACAAATGTTAAAAATATCTCCACATAGGGACAAGACTTATGGAAAAAGGTATGGGCTTTTTTATTTCAAAGAAGAACATTAATAAACTAAGTCTAATCAGGTTTATTCATTTTTTTAAAATTCAAAAACACTCTATACCCACCAAGCAAAAATTCCCAGCTATAGGTTTTTGTTTTTATCTTAAATATGAGTTGCCCATGTTAGTGCCTGTTTGTTCTATATGGATGAGAAAAGTGGTGGTGTTTAAAACATCAAGGTAGATCTACTGGTGAGGGTTTTGGAAGTGGTAACAGGGGTCCAAAGGATGAGTAGACACTGGGAGACCACAAGATATGAAACATTGTATTCAACCATGTTATATTCCTTGGACTCCATCTAAAACTGCTTATGTTTCCCAGAATTGTTCAGCTAACCCACAGCCAAAGAAACATCTATTTTCATTCAAGGGATAGAGCCCAAAGGGTTGTGGGCCATTACCCCCATTATTGAAACTTCACCTACACTACTAGGTGGTTTTAAGTTATACTGATTGGTATTGAGACTTTTTTTTTCTGGTTTGGACTTACTTTGCCAACCCTGAATCTGGGGCCTTAGCATAGTCCCAATCAATGGACTGGAAATCCAGACTTCCATAAACTCTGGTCCTCAATGAATATATCAGCAGATAAGGGATTACATTGTATTAACTGAACAAGGTAGGAATGGGTCAATAAATGCAACACATATAGTCCTTTTATATCTTTTATATTTATATCTCTCCCAAAATAGTAGTGACTGAAATTTGGAATGGGCAATTGAAGCAACTGATGCAAAGTAGTGATAGGGGTATGATGGAGTGATTGGCTTTTGGCCAGAAGAGTACGTGATGAAACCAGACATGCTGAGCTGCAAAGGCAGATCATTGGCTGAACTTACTGCTAAGGCATGAGATCAAGAATGAGGCAGTAGGAAACAATGGCTTAACTCATATCTACCGTTATCTACCATGCTATATGCTTTTCTTGTCCAATCCATTACCAAGCCCTATAAATCTAGAAGGTTTTTTTTCCTTCATCCTTACATTATACTACTATGTGTTGCTGACCCTACTCTGGCTAATACCACTACTACTAGTAATAATAGCAAATAATTAAAGGGTGCTTTTTATATGCCTGAAACTATTCTAAGCACTTTACATGGCTCTTTTATGTTAAATTTGAGATTAATCAACTCTGAAAAGTCACCAATTTTCAGAGAAAACCCCCTTCACTGGCAGGTGATGTAGCAAATTCCTCCAAACAACTTTGGAAAAGGGGAGTAAGGGAAGAAATAAGTGAGGAAGGACCTGGGGTATTAGTCAGGTATTGGTCAAGAAGTTTGGGTTACACATGACAAAACTTCAATGCAAAGAAGCTTAAGCAACATAGAAAGTTTACTGGTTCAAGCAACTGGAAAGGGAATAGGGTATAGCTAAAGACAACTCAAAAGAGAAAATTAACACACTTACTCATTCCTCACACTTTGCCACTGCTTCTGTCTGAGTGACAAGCATCATTCTCTCCTACCACATACCAATTTCTTCCTTGGGCTAGAACCATGGCCTCTGACAGTTCCTCGGCTAACATTTTTCCACCTTTGTCTTTCAAGCAGAAAGGGGTTTCCTGGTCTCAGCTCCAATTTCAAAAACCCCAGAGATGGGGGAATAAACAGAAGAAAATGTCACTGTACATACAAGCTAAAGACATAATGTCAAAAATTTTTATAACCTTGTATTTCTAAAATAATTTTTTATTATTCCAAATTAATTTTTTTGTATTTTATTTGTTACCTTTAAAACTATCATTATTGTTTCATTTTCTTATTAATTGTATTTGATCATAGTCTTAGCTTCATTTTTGAAGAAGTTTTGGACCACAGAAGGGTTACAACTGTGGCAGGGGAGGATCATTGGTGTGAGGTGTCAGTGATGGGGGATGCATGGGAGGAGATTCACCTGGGACATACCTATAAGGCCTATAAATGTGTTCAAGTGCTCATGGGGCATTGTCATTGTGGGTGGAGATTCACACAATAACCAAAAGAATATCAATTTCCCATCCTGGGGTGCTCTGCCCCATTCTTTAATGGGACA
>JAQZBX010018571.1:0-34504 GCA_029593785.1 Cabassous unicinctus | reverse complement strand
ACCTAGTAATGGGTTGCAGACCTGATTCCAGTGGCCTTGGGGAGGGAAGCTGTAAAGGCCGGAAAAAGGCTCTCTTACTTATTTACTTTTTTTTTTTATTTAAATATTTTTTTAATTTTTTAAAAGATACTTAGATTACACAAATGTTACACAAAAAATATAGAGATTCCCATATGCCCCGCTCCCCACACCTTCCACACCCTCCCACATAAACACCCTTCATTAGTGTGGCACACTCATTGCAATTGATAAATGCATCCTGGGGCATTGCCACTAAACATGGACCATAGTTCACATTGTAGCTTACACTCTCTCTCACACAATTCTGCAGGTTATGGGAAGATATAAAATGGCCTATATCTGTCATTGCTACGTCATTCAGGAAAATTCCCAAGTCCCAAAAAAGCCCCCGTATTACACCTGTTTTTCCTTCTCCCTGCCCCTAGAGCCTCCATTGGCCACTGCCTCTACATCAATGTTTTAATTAATTCCCTCACATGCACTTCCTTGGTCCACCAGCAAACGGTGTTCTTTGGCCTGCCTCTTAGTTCAAAGCCTGGTCAGAGTGTGTTTGCTGCAACATGAATAGATCGATGTGACAGAGGTTTCTGCCTGGAGGCTAAGAGCCTCACAAATCAAACTTTCTCAGAGACAGTTCTCTAACCTTTGCTGGCAGCGCCTTCTCTTTTCTCAGGTAGGAAATAATTCCATTCCCTTCTGTGTCCTCAACAACCACTCCCAAACATGAGGGAGGTAGATTGAGAGAGTGGGATCTCTTTTGTCCCCTGCTGGCTCCCAAGGCAAACCATGGTGCAGCCCCACCCAACCTGGAAGGGCTCGTGGAACACAGCAGACCAAATTTGTGGGTGAAAAGCGGAATCAGTCGTAGGCTGCATCCCTCTCTCTCCTGTTTCCTGGGGAGTGGATCCCTAAGGCCCCCTTTGTCTGTATACTCTGGCCTGAGGCCAGAGAATTCAATGTTTTTTCCTCATGATGGGGGGGGGGTTGGGGAGGGAGGGGCCCCGGCAGCTCCAGCTGTAGTCTACTCACAGTCTCAATGTCCAGGTTCCTTTCCTATGCCTGCCTCTCTCCTTGGTGGTGTCCAGACCTCCCCTGGTGTACTACACCCTAGAACTGTTTTTTTTCCAGGCCATTTCTGCCTGTCCTCTAGCTATTTTTCTGTGAGAGGAGAGTCCTGTAACTCTAATCTGCCATCTTCCTAGAAGTCTTCTTATTTTTTTTTGAAAGAACAAAAATTGTAAGTAAGTTAGGAAATTGTTATTTTTATTTCTTGTGTTGAAATATTCATTAATTTTGACAATTATTATGTGATCCTAAAAGAAATATTTTTCTCATCAGTTTTTCTCTGTTTCCACTTATCAGTTGTTATTTTCTATTGCCTTAGTAATTCAAGAGGCTAAAAAAATTAACCTGTGTTTTATTTACATACTTACTTATTATGGTGTTATGGATTATATTGTGTTACCCCAAAAGATATGTTGAAGTCCTACTCTCCAGTATCTCAGAATGTGAATTTATTTGGAAATAAATTTATTTATTTAATTTATTTGGGCATTACAGATAGAATTATGCAAGTTAACATGAGGTCATACTGAAGTATTAATCCAATATGACTGGTATCCTTTTAAGAAGAGGAAACTGGAACACAGACAGATCCAGAGGGAGAATTCCTGTGATAACTGAGGCAGAGAACACCCTGGATATCCAGCAAGGCACTGTCAGAAGCCAGGAGAGAGGGACAGCACAGAACTTAGAGGGAGCATGACACTGCTGACGTCTTGATTTTGGATGCCTAGACTTCAGAACAGTGAGACAATAAAATTCTTTCGTGGTAAGCCCCCCAATTTGTGATACTTTGTTATGGAAATCTTAGGAATCTAAGACATAGAGTAAAATCAATATTTTTATCCCAGAACTGAGTGTGTGCTTTGCATTCTAATGGTACAGAGCAAAATACCCTCTTAAGAATGAAGCTGTGCTGGCCAACACCAGTGCTTGCAGGAGAGAAAGGAAAGGTGTCGCTTCACCTGAATATGCTCAGCTAACAGTTAGATATACGTGTTTACAAGCCAAGCCCTGCAGTCAGCCTCTCCCTATCTCATTCTCTTGCTCTCTCTCTCTCTCTCTCTTTCTTTCTCTTTTTTTCTCTCTCTCTCTTTTGCACACACACATATCTTTAAACTAAAGTTAATGATGTTTGGATACAGAAATAGTCATCCCACTTATTTCTAACACAATTCTACTATAATAACGCTTTGCCAGCATGTGGAACTTTCATTGTTTTCAAAGCACCTTTAGAGCCATTCTCTCCTTTGATTTTCACAATAACCCCTGAAATGTGAGCAGGAGGAACATTCATCTATCCAGTTTGACACACGAAGAGACCTCTTCAGGCTTCAGCATCTTTAAGGAGTTCTGGGCAGTGTTGTCACCTGTCCACACCAAGCCTGTGACCATGCAAGGTGAACTTTGCTCTAAGCGTAGGCTGGGAGAAACAAAACAAGACATTATGCCTGGTGCATCTTCAGTAGATACCGACTCCCTTTTCTCCTGGTATAACGTTCACCACCACCTTCAAATGTTCAGTACCTTCTGGCTGTCTTTTTTCCCATGTCCCCTCAAAATTTACTCTGCAGAGAGAATATGATACCTACCCACCCCTCCCCCAACACTCTCTGCTGCCCTTCCCTCCATTTTTTCCCCATAGTAATTACTGTTGGACCCATTATACATTTCACTTATTTACTTAATGGATTTATTATCTGATTCACCACTGGAATGTAAGCTCCTTGAAAATGGAGATTTCCCTCTGTTTTATGGGATCTCTCCATTTCCAAGAATAGTGCCTGGCTGCACAGAAAAGGGCACAAGCAAACACCAACTCGAGTCACTGGGTATAGACTAGAACTCAGGACAAGAACAGTCAGCAGATGCTCCAGTGGGAGAACTCTCCGTTTCATGGATGAGGGTGAGAATAGACTTACAAGCAAAACAAATACAGCTTGAATTTGAGTAACAAACAATTGGCCTTGGGTATCTACCCTTTTCTGCGCTTATGGGAACCCCACTGTGTAGTATGTGGAACCATGAGGACCCATGATAAGCTGAATTTGGGAGTAGATCCTCCTGCCTGTGGAGAGGAGTCCCTCAGCCCAGGTACCTTTTTACTAGGAAACCTGCAAATGGTTGTTAGGGTCAATTGTGTTTGTCTATCCACAGTGGCACAAGGGAATCACTCTATTTATTGAATGAATGGATGATGAATGAATGAAACTAGTTATATAACTATAACTATAACTATATAACTATATATATATAACTATATATATATATATATATGTAAATCAATGTTATGGAATGCTTTGTTTTTAATTGTGGAGAGAAAGCCTCTATCAGACAAATTTCAGCAGATATGGGAGGGATATCGGGGTCTGGGAGGCCAATTCAGTTGTCTGGTCACAGCTGCCTTAGTTGTACCAGCCAGCAATCTTATGTCCCTGTCTGAGCAGAGCCAGTCTGATTCTGCGATGCTTCTTCAACCACTTCCCTTTATGGATTCATGGCAAGGAGCTTTACTAGGGAGACTGTTATTTACACGTACCAATTCAAGGTTTAAAAGTAAAAATACAAGATTGAAAGATAAACGTACCAATACAATCTGCTCTAACCATAAATAGATATAAGTACGTATATGTGACATTAGGAAATAGTTTTATCACTAATCATTCTTCCTCTGAGATTAGTCATTCGATCTCTGATTAGCCTTAGGAAAAACTAGATAATTATAATGAGCTAAATTTAGAAACAATAGTCATTTTTTGTGGATTAGAAATAGTGAAAGTCAGTGTCTCTCTATCAGTATCAATCTTTGCACCTCAGAAGCTGCAAAAAAATGATAAATAATGAATAGAAAGAAATATATGTCTAATTGAAACCCTGCCTTTTATTATGCTCTCACTTACACCTTTGTGCTTAAATTGAAGCATGTTTATGTTTCATAGTAACTTCTAAATGCTCCTACTATGGTTTTACATTTTTAAAAATACTCCTAGTTTTAATACAACCCACCGAATTAACACACACATGCAATATATTTATATATGTGTGCACATGCACATGTGTGTATATAAGTATATAGAAAATTTGCATATATAAATATGTGTGTGTGTATGATATATTAGTGGTAAACTAGTTTATCTGTGGTGTGGCCCGCATCTGCTTACTGCTTGCCTGTTCCTTATCTCAGTGTGCTGTGGCTCTCCAAAGAGGCTCTCATATATTCTTCATTCAGGAGCCCAACATGTGTCCCATTCTGTAAGAGGACCTCTCACAGAGAGGCTCTTATCACCTAGCTACTGCTCATTTCAGTACATTCCTGAAATGTGAAAATCTCAAAATGACAAAGCAATTTAATTTTAAAAGTAGAATTTCATGCAGCAATTAGGTAGATGAGAATTTTGGCCCAAGGCTTTTTTATAGCTCATACCATGTAGAGCCTTCCTGGCTCTATCTACAAATGACGTTGTGATAATATTAAAGGCCTCTCATTCTCCCTTAACTCTTTCATTCATCTATTCAACACGTATTTACTGAGTACGGATGTGCAAAGCAAAGTGATAGGAACTGTAGGAGAGATTTTAGACCCATGGGACACATACCCAAATTCAACGGTATGAATTTGCCACACAATACTTTAGACAATCTACAGGTGCCATAAAGGTCCCAGGACAAAGAATGCTCCAGCCCAGCAGATCAAGGGAACCTCAGGAAGGAAGTGACATCTGAACCACCAATGTGGTTGTCAAGTGTGAGTAGATCTTCAGTAGGTGGAGGAGAAGGCATAGGAAATAGGGAAAAGCATGATTAAAAAGCATGTATGTGGAAAAGTGAATAGAGATTTGAGACAAGGCAAGTTTTCATGTTTACCTTAAACAAATTTCTCTGAGCGTGGTGGAAAAGTAGGACATCCTAATAAAAATCCCAACAGCCTTTTTTGCAGAAATGGAAAAACCAATTGTCAAATTTATTTGGAAGTATAAGGGGCCCCGAATAGCCAAAAGGTCTTTAAAAAGAAAAATGAAATTGGAGGACTCTCATTTCCTGACTTTAAAGCATAGTACTTAGCTACAGTGGTAAAAATAGCGTGGTACTAGCATAAAGACAGACAGATTGACCAAGGAACCAAATCGAGAACTCAGAAATAGACCCTCACATAACAGCCAAGTGATTTTTGACAAGGCTGTCAAACCCTCCCAGCTAGGTCAGAACAGTCTAGTCAACAAATGGTGCTGGGAGAACTGGTTAGCCATATCCAAAAGAAAGAAAGAGGACCCCTGTCTCACAACTAATACAAAAATTAACTCAAAATGGATCAAGGACCTAAATATGAAAGTGACAACCATAAAAAAGAAAATGTAGGAAAACATCTTCAAGATCTTGTGGTAGGCAGTAGTTTCTTGAACCTTACACCCAAAGCACGAGCAACAAAAGGAAAATTAGATAAATGAGACCTCCTCAAAATTAAACACTTTTGCCCCTCAAAGGACTTTGTCTAAAGGTGAAAAGGCAGCCAACTCAACAATAAAAAGAAAAACTACCTGATGAAAAAATGGGCAAAAGAGTTGAAAAGACAATTGTCCAAAGAAGAAATATAAATGGTGAAGAAACATGAAAAAATATTCAACATCGCTAGGGATTAGGGAAATGCAAATCAAAACTACAATGAGATATCATTTCATACCTATTAGACTGGCCACTATTGAAAAGTTGGAAAACTGTAAATGTTGGAGAGGATGTGGGGAGATAGGAATGCTTATTCGCTATTGGTGGGAATGAGAATGGTACAGCCACTGTGGAGGACTGTAAGGAAGTTGATATATAGGCTTGCCATGTGACCCGTCAATACCATGACTTGGTATATACCCAGAAGAACTGAAAACAAGGACAGGAACAGTTATTTGAACACCAATATTCATAGCGGCATTATTCACAATTGCCAAAATCTGTAAACATCCCAGGTGTCCATCAACCAATGAATGGATAAACAAATTGTGGTGTATTATACATATAATGGAATATTATTCAGCTGTAAGAAGAAATAAAGTCGTGAAGCACATGACAATATGGATGAACCTGGAGGACATTATGTTGAGTGAAGCAAGCCAGACACAAAAGGACAAATACTGTTATGATTGCGCTACTATGAATTAAAATATATTGTGTAAACTCATGGAGTTAATAATAGAATATAGGTCACCAGAAAACAGAATGAGGATAGAGAATGGAAAGCTGAGGGTTATCTGTACAGAATTTGTAAATCTTGAAAGTGAATAGAAATGGTGAAAGCACATTATGGTGTGTGTAACGAGCAGAGCTATTATGTGGGTATGATTGAAAAGGAAAGTCTAAGGACATGTATATTACTATAAGGAAAGCTAAAAAATGTAACATGGGACTGTATAACATAGTGAAACCTCATATAAAATATGAGTATGGATGATATTGCATATATAAGAATGTTTTCACAAAATATAAATACAAATATACTAGAGAAAAGGAAACAATAGCATCTGTGTACAGCAGGGGAAACAGAGCTTGAGATATGATGAGTTTTGTTTTTTTGTTTTGTTGTTATTGGAGTAATGAAAATGATCTAAAAATGATTGCAGTGATAAATGCACAACTATGTGATTATACTGAATACCATTGTTTGTACACTTTGGATAGATTTATGGTTTAGTATGTATCAATAAAATTGATTTGTTAAAAAAATGAATGAAAAGCTTTGTTGTGGACAGATTGTGGATAATCCCAAATCCCAAATGTGGGCTGAGGGACTTTGGATTTGTTTATTGACAAGTAAGGAAAGCCACTAAAGATGTTTCTTGAAGAGTGACATGATTATAGGGCCCCTTCAGTTGGGCAAACAGTATAGAGAAGATTGGAGTGTGGCTTTAGTGAAGTGACGTGGGCTTGATTTCAGGGTCAGGTTAAAGGCAGACAAAGCATAAGCAATTTTGAGGGAGGAATGTGCAGCTAACAGAAAGGAAGGAGTCAGAGGTAGACAAGGTGTTGATCTGATGTCTGGTAGGATAATGGGCCTTTAATGGAATTGGTGTAAATTCAGGAAAAGGGCAATGAAGAACTCAGTTTTCCTGTAGGTAATAATACGTAGTCCATAGAGAAATACCTTGCAGACAACAGGAAATACAGGATTGGGATTTGGGAGAGCAATCTGGATTGCAGGTGTTGGGAGTCAGTCACATAAAGATGAGAAGGCAATGGATTAAATACTTGAAAGAATGAGAAAAAGAGAGAATAACTGTGAATAGAATTTACTTGTTTAGGGCCAGATTTTAATGACCAACCCTGGCTTTTATTATTCTCCCTGTCTTAGATGTCTCCATACATCAGTGGTTCTCAACTGAGTGTGATTGTTTAGACAAACATCATCTCCCAAATGTTCTCATCTCCTATAAGAATAGACAAAAATTGTCCTTTCAGAAGCAAGTAAGTTCCCCAGAAAGTATCTCCAACTCTTTCCTCACATTTCTCTATAAAGAAAAGCCAAATACTCAACATCAAAATGCCAGTTTGGGACCAAATTCTTTTCACACAAGCAAGCAAACACTTTTCCTCCTTTTCAAATAATTCCAACTTAACCCATATATGGTAAAACCACAGGGAGGAAAACGAGAAACGAGTTCACACTTGGTCATGTTTGTTCAGGGTGTTCACAGACACACATAATAAATGTAAAAACTTGTTCATGTGCTGCAGCAGCCTCAGCCTGCCTCGGAGCCACTCTGCCGGCTTCCCAAGGCAGCACCGTCCCACACAGGTGGTGGGGTCACGCTTCCTTGCCCAGGTTCCTCATAGGACTGCACTTGGAAATGAGCCTTTGTTTTTGTAGCTCACCTTAATACATGCCTACTTGATTCACTGTAATAAAATTAGAACAATAAACAGAGGTGAAAGAGTCAAAATAGTCACAAACTTTTGGATAAGCCACTTAACATCCTTGTGTGAAAGGGACTTAGCACAGTGCTTAAGGGAGGAAGTTCCATGCCAGTCTGTCTAGGTCCAAAGCTCGGCCACAACAGTGATCAGTGTGAATTACCTAACATCTCTTTGCCTCGTTTTCTTCATCTGTAAAGTGGGTGTGATACAGTGCCCATCTCACAGAGGGTAAAACCTGAATGAGTTAAGTGCCTGGCATGTTAGAAATCATATAATAATTGTTATCTTTGACAGTTACCCTAATGATTATGATTAATAGACTCACTGTAAGAATTAAATAAGAACAACTTCTGGAATATATTATGCACTCAACAAAAAGTATTATCTATGCTACCTTCTGTCTTAAAGGCCTTGAAATTACATGATTCCAACATGTGATTGTCAGTAAGTTATCAGTTATAGGTGAAAAACTATGAGAATATATTCCTCATACACTAGTTTATTAATTATGAGCCACATGCCGAAAGGTCTGAAACAATCATAACAACATTATTCAGCATTGTTTACATTTCACCAAACCAAACTCTTCATGTTTTATCATATTTTATGCATTGAACTAAAATGTATCACCTAGCAGGGTTATAGTGAATTCTTTCCCTGTGAAAGACATAAAAAGTGAATAGTAAATATTGCTTAGCTTGCTAAAAGCAGCCTGCACACTAGGATGTCATTTTGTAAATATTTGTAAGCATCTTTACAGAGAGCACCCACCTACTGAAAATATGGATAAAGTATTAATATTCATTCCACTTTGTAAATGGTGGGATTAAAAGAGTTTTTTTTTCTCACTTGGTTGGTTTCTAAACTGTCTGCACTGGAATTAAATTTTTTAACTAGAAATTTAAAAGAGTCAAATTGCATTTTTTGGGATTTCTTTTAGAAAAACCTAAATATTCATCCATAGAAAAATAGAAAATAAATTGTGGCATATTTCTATGTTGAATTAACTATACAGCAATTAAAAGGAATGAAACTATATGTATATTTGTCACATAAATAGATCTCAAAAGTATAAAGTTTAATCAGGTTACAAAATAATATGTAAAATTATACTACATGTGTAAATTTAATGAGAATATTAACAATACAATATATGGATTATTGATTATGTATGTAGTAAAATAAACAACTGTTGAATGGAAAAATGTGCACCTAAATTGTGATGGTAGTTATATTTGATGAGGGAGGTAGGGTAATTAGGCTGGAGAGGAAAAGAAGAATCTCAACTTTATCCAAAATTTTCTATGGTTTTATGAAACCAAATGAATATATAAAAAGCAAAATGACAAAATGTGAACATTTGTTAGTTTGGGGGGTGGACACATGGATGATTTTATTATTCTCTGTAAATTTCTATATTTTTCAAAGCTTTAAACAAGAAAGAAGCATCTCATTAAATGGGGCTTGAGTTTAGAAAAAATTAATTGAATTGACTGCAAAGTAATTGCCCTTAAATTAGGATAATTTACCAAGACCTGTACTGCTCAAAAGAAGTAACGCTCACTCCCCTTCTTGTAAGAGCTTCAGTATTGAATATTATGGATTCTCATTTGACTTTGAAGTATGTACCTAAATAAGATAAATGATTTGTTTTGTAAGTATGGACTCTAAAGGGAATACACTTGAAAGACACTTGGAGAATCTAGCGATTAACTTTTATAATTTATGAAACTAGATTCTAGGTAATCTAATAACTGCCAAAGGTTATAAACAAAATAGTCCCCTTGGAGAGGAGGCTAAGACACAATTAAATTCTGTCTGACTCACACGAGGAAACTTTGGAATCCCCTGCTGGCCTTGCTTCTTTTATGTCGAAATGGGATTTTATATTGTTTGAAAAGCCAAAAAGTCTTATCATCTTTTCTTAACATGCATATATAACTTCTGTTAACATATACCCCAAATAATATACATCACTATTTTTGTTGTACGGTTCTCAAATGAAATGTGAAAAAATAGCCAGGAATTGATATTTGATTGATATTGATATTTTCTGTTGATTCCAAGTCCCATTAGCTTTATATCATTTTCCAGCTGCCAAAAAAAAAAAAAAAAAAATTGCTGAAGAAAATAATAATAAAGTTTTCTCTCTCCGACCATAAATTATGTGAATGTTTATAAATTCACCATCATAGTTTAGTCAACCCCCATTTCAAATGTGTTTTACCCCCAAGCTGAGGAATATGTTTCAAGGGTGATTTTTTTTTTACTCTTCTTTACAACCAGTGTGCAACATAAATTTTCTCTAGACATTGTAAGCATAGACCTAGATCAAGGATGTTAAATGCACCAAATGGTTTATTTCCCCCTCCCCTGTCATTAACCATGGAGACCATTGCTTATATATTAAAATGTTCCACTTTGCTAAACCTAGAAGCATCCTCAGAATCTTTCTCAACATGAAACTTCAGTGTGACACTATCAGTTCATCAGAATTAATGCCTGAGATGAAATCCATTTCCTCTTGCTACAGATGTATTCTAGTATGTATGGAATCCCTTTCTTCTTTAAAATCCAACTAATAAAACATTGCATTAATCATACTGGTTGAGACCAGTTTTCAGTTTCTGGTAGTAGATTACGATCAACTGTCTAGGAAACAACATTGACTGTCTCTTCTTAGATTACAAAATAAGAAATAAATACATTTTCCCATCAATAAAATTTCACTCATTTTTATCAGAATGAGCAAAGTAATTTTATCAACAATGTATTGTTACAGTAACAATTTCTAACAATACCTTGCGTGGCATTATTATGTTTCAGACATACAGTGTCAAATATGCCTCATTTTATCCTTGCATAATTCTACCAAGTAGGCATTTTTATGATACAAATGAGAACACTGAGGTTTAGAGACATTAAGTAATTTGACCAACAGTCCCTGAAAGTCGCAGATTCCAGCTTCAAATCCATGTATCATACTTTTAACCATTAAATGGCACTCGGCATTGTTGTGGAGTCAGCCCGTACTGGCTCACAAGAGCCACCTATTAAATTCTTAGAAATTTTGAAAGCTGGTTATTAAACTTTGCCATTATTAAAAATTAAATTATATAAACTTAAAATTAAATAAACTACATTAAAAATGGAGGTAATAAATACTCAAAGCCCATCACTTCCTAATTATTTACTACAATTTACTCAACACTTTTGAGATTATTTATGTTCACTGCACCTGTATGGTGGAAGTGCTATGTAACAGTGTGCTGCCCTGCTTCTCTTCTCAACTTTGTGTTCAGTAACATCACTTGGTGCTTAAAATCAGCCATGGATGGAAAATATATGCCATGGAAATTGGCAAATGCTACAAATAAGGTTTTATGGGGATTTTTTGAGGGTCAGTTGTTAAACATTTACCAGGACACCCCTGACTACATCAGTTTTGTTGTTCTTGTTGTTTTCATCTGCTTGTTTGTTGTTTCTGTAGTTGTTCTTTGACCTTCATAGGATTCCTCACTACTAACAACATTTTGGATGTGAGTTGAGATTTTGATAGATGTGTCTAATCAGAAAGTGAGAAGAATGATAAGCCCTTAGATTTTCTAGTCAAGCTGTAGGTTACTAACAAAACAGGCCTGAATTTTAAGAACAGAAATATTTATTAGGTAGTGAATAGGAAAGTAGAAAATGGGGTTCTGAGAATAAACTGATGATTTTGTGACCCTCAGGTAAGTATCTGAAATTTGGATTATATTTATTAGAGCAAAACTAGAAGAGAGTTTTGCAAGTTTAATAGTATAGTATCATTTTTTTGTATACACATGATAGTTTATTTTATAGTCTTCAGCTACCTATCATGTCTGGACCACTATCCATACCAGATAATCTATTATTTTTGAGAACAGGACATGTCTTTTTCTTTTTATTTCCATTCCCCATTCCCACCCTTTTTCTTTGGATAATGCATTACAATTTGTAGGTGCTGATAAATGATTGTGCAGTTCATTCAGTCTTAAGATCGGTGCCTTCCAGTGAGCAATTTAGCACCTCTTGTACATTGATGTGGGATAAAATAGCCAACTTAATAAAATTATGTCATTATTTATAAATTTGTTCATACATTCAGCAAATGTTTGAGGAAGTAAATAATGTAAGTATAAGAACTATGATTTATTGAGCATTTATTATGTGCCAGGTTCTAATATAAGCACTTTACCTGCTTTATCTTATGTAAAATGTACAACAGTTCTATGAGGTAGCTGTAATTATCATTCCCATTTAAATGATAAGGAAACTGTTGTTTGGAGAGTTTGTGTTACTTCTTCAGATCTAAACCCAGATAAATTTTCTTAATCCTGAACTCTTAATCCCTTAGTTCCCTAGCTCTTTACTTAACACCTGTGCTGGGTGCTATGTGGAATATCAGAAAAACATTTGAAATAGTTTTGAGTATTGAAGAAGTTTCAACCTCACTGGAGAAAACAGACTTGGGAATGATTACATAAAAAAGATAAGTATGTATCTATTGAACTGCACACAATAAAAAATAAAACAAATATAAAAGGTAGAAATGAAGTGCTTGATTCTTAGTTTGTAATACTGAATTTCCTTTGTTATAGAGTTTCCTTTTGCCAATGTAAAAAAAAATCTTATTATCAATCCTGGAAAATTGGATTTGAGAAGTCATTGCATATATGCATTGCTACCTTTAATATTTTGAAAATACACTACTGATTGAATTAACATAGCTAAATGAAAACCTGATAATATATATATAGCAGCTGATTTTTATATATCATGGATACCAAATTCTTTGATATTTCTCACTCAGTTTCTTCAGACATCTACTCTATCATCCACTCTCTGAATAGGGTAATATAATCTAAGACCTTAGTAACTCTATTCCCATGCACATCACTATTGAATAAATCCTTTATTTCTTATGTAGGCTTCTAGAAAGGGTTCATCAAAGTAGTTTACAAAATAGATCTCTATGTTCTCTGAAGAAAGCAAAATTGTACTCTGTAAAAGGATATTAGTACATAAGATTCAAATTATGCTACCAACTAAATACTTAGTATTTATTCACAAATATTCCCTAACATCTTTTTTTTTCCCCTTCTGGGAATTCCCGGGGTTCGAACCGAGGTCCCTCCATATGGGAGACGGACAGCCAACCATTTGAGCCACATCCGTTCCCCCCAACATCTTTTTGCAGTGACTAATACATACAAACCATAATTTAATAATATTGCTCACAAATTATATCACTTTCATTTTTCATGAATTCTGCTTTTTGTATTGCAAGCCAATAAAAGAAGCACCAACACTTTAAAAAATTAGTTACAGGCAAAAAAATTGTGAGAAATTAACTTCACACTATTTTATATAACTGATATTCTCTTTATAAATGTAGATATATATTATATTTCCTGAAAGTCTGCTGAATATGTAACTGAGTAGAAAATTTTCCATATTTCTGTTTTCACCTAAGATTGCATATTTGTTTTCACATAATAGAATGTTTTAGTTCACATACTATTGATTCCAAGTATTTAAATGGAATTTTTCCAAGATTGATTTTAACTATTTTATGGCCTTGTGTTGTGTTAAACCATGTCCCAAAAGGCATATTCAGGTCTAAACCCCTGGTTCTATGGGTGTGAGCCCATTTGTTAATAGGACCTTTGAAGATGTTATTAGTTCAGCTCTACCCAAACTGAATGAGGCTGGATCTTAATCCAATATGGCTGAAGTCTTTATAAGCAAAGGAAACTGGACACAGAAAGAGAAGCTACGGGAACAAGAAATATCCATTGTATGGTGCCTGTTTTAGCAGCCAGGAAACTAAAACAGTTTTGGAAAGTGGGGTACTGCTATTACAAATTCCTAAAGATGTGGGAATAGCTTTGGAATTGGGTAATGGGTAGAGGTTGGAAGAATTATGAGGTGCTTGATAGAAAAACCCTGATTTCTTTGGAGAGACTGTTGGTAGAAATATGAATGTTAAAGGTACTTCCGATAAGACCTTAGAAGAAAATGATGAATTTGTTATTGGAAGTTGGAAGAAAGGCGATGCCTGTTATAAAGTGGCAGAGAACTTGGCAAATTTGTGTTCTGATGTTGGATTGAAAGTGGAATTGTAAGCAATGAACCTGGATTTTTCAGTGAGGAGATTTCCAAGCTAAGGGTAGAAGGTGCAGCCTGGTTCTCCTTGAAGCTTATAGTAAAATACAAGAGGAAAGAGATAAGTGGAGAACTGAACTCTTAAGCACAAAGAAACCAGAAATTGATGGTTTGAAAATTCTGAGCCTATCCAGATAGTATGCTCTGAAAGTAGGACCAGACGTGGCTCTAAGAGGGACCTTCATGAACTTTCGGGAAATGAGTCCCCAGAGGACAGGGCTCTCCATGTAAGGGTTTGACCAAACAACCCTTTGCCAAAGTAGATTTTGCTGCGCATGGACCCAATCAGCCATTCCAGTGGAAATCAAGATCGGAAATGCAGCTATCCAGGAAGTATCTGTGGCAAGTTCTATTGTCTGATGGTTTGGATCTCCTGGAACTGCAAACAAAGTTGACAAGGTTTTTGCACATTTGTATGTCAAGAACCACTGCAAACCTGGACTGAAAGGGACATAGAAGGGACAAATTGAAGAAAGAATGACTTCAAGAGCAGAACCGTGGAAGCAAAGGTGTGAACCAAAAGGATCTCTTGAGGCCAAGAGACTGGGGTCACCCAAGTATGTGGAAAGGACAGGTCTGCCCCTACACTTGGAGGGGGAAGGCCATCAGCCTTAGCACTTGGAGGTGTGGGCCTTGCACCTCATACCTCAGGAAGAGTGCCACCACCCCAATGCTCGGAGATGATGGGAGATATGTCCTGGAGTCCACGGAAAGCTTGGCCACCATCCTGATGCTCAGGGAGTGTTTGGGGAGAGCAGAGCTACAACCACTTAGAAAGGGTGAGGCTGCCTTTCTAGCAGGCCCAGAGGACAAAACATCTATCCACAGATAACTGTCAGAGCTTGAAATCTAATGGAGTTTGCCATTTTGGGTCTCAGACTTGTGTGGGACAGTTGACCTTGTTTTCTTACCAATTTCTCCCATCTGGAATAGTAATGTTTATCCTAGGCATTTCCCACATTGTATACTGGAAACAGATACCTTGTTTTCTAGGTTTCAGAGGTCCAAAAGACAAGGGAATTTTGCCCCAGGATTGGCTACACCCATAACTGATTTTTATACGACTTTGTACATAGCATTTTTACTGAAATGGCTTAAGGCTTTTGGGATGTTGTAAAGAAATGAATGTATTTTGCATATGGGAAGACCATGTTTCTTTGGAGTCTGGAGGGCAGACTGTTAGATATCGAATCATGACCCCCACAAGAGGCATGTTCAGGTCCCAACTCCTGGTCCTGTGGGTGTGAACCCATTTGTTAATAGGATCTTTGGAGATGTTGTTAGTTCAGGTGTGCCCAAACTGAATGAGGCTGGGCCTTAATCCAATATGGCTGAAGTCCTTATAAGCAAAGAAAATTGGGCACAGCAGGAGAAGCCATGAGTATCAAGAAGCTGGAAGTCAATGGGACCTAGAAGAGAAAGGAGAAGATGCTGCCATGTGCATTGCCATGTGATGGAAAAGCCAAGCACCAAGGATTGCTGGCAGCCAACAACAGAACATGATAGGCTTTGAGGAGAAAGTATTGCCTTGATTTTTTCTTTTACTAACCTCAAGACTGTGACCCAAAAAATTCCCATTGTTTAAGCCAATCCATTTTGTATGGTGCTTGTTTTATTAGCTGGGAAACTAAAACACCTGCCAAAAGAAATATGTTTTAGATTTTAAGTATTTTTCAGGAATATATATTTGACTCCTAGCCCATACAGTGCCTTTGTGCAATAGCCTAAGACACTTGTTCCTTCAGATTCTATACAATTGTTTAGAATTTATTTTAATACACTGACTTTGTTATTTTTTTTATTTTCTCTGCTTATTTTCTTTTCATTTTAAGCCTATTTTTTAAAATCAGAATTATAATAGCTGCTTTAAAATCTTTGTCTTATAATTATAACAGCTGGGTGATTTTGGAGTTGGCATGTTAGTTGTTTGTCCCTTCAATATGGGTAATGTTTTGTTGAGAAATTTTGAATTGTATTCTGGACATTGTAAATGTTATGTTGTGGAGACTCTGGATTCTGTTTTATTACGCTAACGGATGTTGATGTTTTTGTCTCAGTAGGCAATCATCTGAAGTGGTTGGCAGCCCAGATCACAGTTCAGATTGCTTTTAGTGTGTCCTGCATATATGTGTTTCTGGAGTCAGCCAGAGACTGGGATGGGGTGTATAAACAAAAGTTGAATTCTTCTTCTCAGGATCTTTCTAAAGTTTCCTCTTCACTCTCAAGGGGGTCCTTCCTCTGGTTACTCCAGCCAGAAAGGCAGAAGATTTCTCCTTTGGAAAACAGCTGCAGCTGCCCTCAGGATAAAGCTGCAAAAACCTAAAACTCAACCCAAAGCCAGTTGTTTCCTCCAAGTTTTGATTCCCCTTCAAAATCTTCATAAATTTGTTCACTCCTCAGGATCCTCAGGTGGTTGTATTTTGATCAGAATTTTTGGTTGTTATTTGCAGGAGGTTCATTTAGGAGGTTACTCTTCCATAATAGAAACAGAAACTCCCATTCTGATTTTATAAAACAAAAAATTTGCAGCCATTTGCCAGGAAAATTTTGCAATAATATATACATCTATGAAGTCTTTAATGCAGATAACTCCCTTTAGGGTTAGGCAGTGTACACCTTTCTGTATGCAGGAGCTCTGATAGTGTTTCCATATTATGTCAGACACACAGGTCCTTTCATACACCTCCTTCTGTTAAAACTATGGGTGACTGTTTTACACAAAATCTAGGGCTATGTTTTATGTTTTGTGTTTTATCCCCTGTCATCACCTTCATTGAGACACTCACCTAAAAGACCTAGACTTGAGAATCAATCCTACTCTCAAGTAACTACAAAGAGAACTTTTCCATCACTTTCTGAGTAATCCATTGCAATACTTAATATAGTACTTCCAAGAAAGTCTAGCTTAATTCTAGCCTAATGCCTCATTCACTTTCAAGCTAGATCTCACACCTCAGTTACACTGCATATTTCTTACAGATTAGTTTTTATAAAACTATTATAATTCCCATTCGTTTTGTAAAAAAACACTGGTTTTTTAAATCATAAACCTCTCATGATGAAGACAAACCAGATACCTCAAACTACTTCACTAATTCAGTCGAATCTTCTATCAAGCTTTAAAAGACCTTCTTGAACTAAATCTGACCCATCTGACTTTCTTTCCTACTATCTAATGGAAATATCCCATCCTTACTGTCATAGCTATTCCGCATCCCACTCCATCCAGACATTTCTTACAAAATGCTTAGAATGTTGAAAAAAGCCTCTAGATTTCTGCATTCTTTGCTTATTTTTATTCCTTTCAGAAATGTAATTCTTAAAAACCATGGTGCTGTATTTTTACCTTACATGCTATTTTTATTCACTATGAACCCTAAGCCTTTGCCTGCTAATGTTACACTGAATTATTCTTTTAAAAAATCATATTTTTAGGGAATTGTGAGAAGATGGTGGAATAGGAAGCTCCAGAAATCAGTCCCTCCACCAGAACAAATATTAAATAGGCAGGAACTGTCTAAAGCAATGATTTCAAAACTCCAGAGTCCAGTAGAACACTACACAACATCCAGGAAAGAGCAGGAGGAAGAGGCTGGTAAATTGCGATAAATATCAGTAAATTGCTCTCTCCGTGTGTCAGTTACTGTTGCCCATCCCCCACTCTCATGGCACACAGAAGTGGGGTCTGACCAGAGGCATAGCTTGCTGGTTCCAGAAAGAGACATAAAAATCTACTTCCCCAAGATCCAGGGTGGAGAATGGAACAATCACTGATCAGTGCTTTTGATTAGCCTCTTTGGATTGCTGTTTGCCTGGCTCTGAGGGTAGAGATTGTTCCAATCCTCCCCAGACAAAGGCAGTGAAGGAGACTTAAAGATAGCATACTTCCTCAGAGGTGTGGAGGACAGTTGAAGGGCTGTATTTGCTGGGCAGGGGCTGAATCCAGAAAGTGCAGCTTTGGGGAGCCATGAAAGAAGTTCCTGGTGCCCTTATTCCTTATTCCTTCCCCAAAGCAGTTTGAACCTGGCCCATACTCCCGTTGTGGGTCCCTGTCCTTGTTCTAGCTGGGAAAGACTGACTTGGGAAACTCCTCTCCAGTATGCCCCAGCCCTTCCCCCAGAAATCAGACATCTCAGGGAATAAATCCCAGAGTTAACATTTTAAAATATTAAAAGGAACAGTGTGCAACAAAAGATTACAAGACAGACAAAGAAATAGGAAATGATGTCCCATCTAAAGGAACAAGAAAAAAAATCCAGAAAACACCATCCAGAAGACCAGACTATGGACATACCAGATAAAGACTTTATAAAAATCATCATGGATGCTTATGTATTTGAAGAAAAATTCAGAGAAAGAACTAAAGCATATCAGGAAAACGGTGAATGAACATCATAATTTAAATAAATAGACATTTCAAAAAGGAACCAAACAGAACTGGAGTTGAAGGCCACAGTAATTGAAAAGAAGAATTCCCAGGAGGGTTTCACCAACATATTGGAGCTGGCAGAAGAAAAGAATCAGTGAACTCAAAAACAAGACAATTGAAATGAGTCAAGCTGAAGAGCAGAAAGAAAAAACTATTATAAAAAGTGAAAAGAGCTTAGGACACCTCTGGGACACCATCAAGCATACCTATATAGGCATTATGGAGTCCCAGAAGGAGAAGAAAGAGTGAAAGGATCAGAAGGAATATTCAAAGAAATAGCATCAGAGAACTTCCCAAACTTAGCAAGGCACAAGGACAGACATATCGAACATGGAATCTAATTGAGAATCCAGAAATCAACACTCACATTTATGGCCAACTGATTTTTTACATTGGGGCAAAGACCACTCAATTGGAAAAAAATAGTCTCTTCAACAAAAGGTGCTGGGAAAACTGGATCTTCATTTGCAAAAGAGTGAATGTGGATTCCTACCTCACATCATATACAAAAGTCAAATCAAAATGGACCAAAGGCCTAAATTTACATGCCAGAACTGTAAAACTCCTAGGATAAAGTGTAGGAAAGCATCTTTAGGACCTCGTGTTAGGCATTGGTTTCTTAGACTTTACAAAAGAAGTAGAAGGAACAAAAGGAAAAATTGATAAATGGAACCTCATGAAAATTTAAGTTTTGTGCCTCAAAGGACTTTGTCATGAAAGTAAAACGACAACCTACACAATGGGAAAAATATTTGGAAACTACATATCCAATAAGGTTTTAATATACAAGATATAAAAGAAATCCTATAACTCAACAACAGAAAGACAACCCAATTTTTCGAATTGTCAAAAGACTGGAATAGACTTCTTTCCAAAGAAGATATACAAATAGCCAGAAAAACACATAAAAAAAATGTTCAACATCATTAGCTGTTAGGGAAATGCAAATGAAAACCACAGTGTGATACTATTTCATACCCACTAAACTGGCTACTATTTAAAAAATGGAAAATTGCAAGTGTTGAAGAGGATGTGGAGAAATCAGGACACTCATTCATTGCTGGTGAGAATGTAAATGGTGCCACTGCTGTGGAAGACAATTTAGCATTTTTCCTCAGAAAGTGAAGTAAAGGATTACCATATGACCAGGCAATCCAACTTCTAGGTATATACCCAAAAGAATTGGAAGCAGGGACTTGAACAGATATTTGCACTCTGATGTTTCTAGCGGCATTATTCACAATTACCAAAAGATAGAAGCATCGATTAGTCAATTGATGAATGGATAATCAGAATGTGGTATATACACACAATGGAATATTAATCACCCATAAAAAGGAATGAAGTGCTGATACATGCAACAACATGAACCTTGAAGAAATCATGTTGAGTGAAATAAGCCAGACACAAAAGGACAAATATTTTATGATCTCACTGATATGAATTAATTATAATAAGCAAACCCATAGAGTCAGAATCTAGAGTATAGGGTACCAGGTGATGAGGTGAGGTAGGGAATAGGGAGTAAGGGCTTAAAATGTACACAGTTTCTACTTGGGATGATGGAAAAGTTTTGGTATTGGATGGTCATGATTGCAGCACAACATTCTGCATGTAATTAATAGTACTAAATTATATATTTGAATGTGGTTAAAAGGGGAAATTTTTGGTTATATGTATATTTACTAGAATAAAATCTTTTTAAAAATTCATGGAACTGCACAGTACAAACAGTGAACCCTAAGTTAAACCATTGAATAGTTAATAGTGCAATTATAAAAATGTGATTTAATCAATTGTAACAAAAGTACCCAACAATGTGAAGTCTTAAAAAATAGGGTAGTGTTTTAGTTTCCTAGGTTGAGCAAAGCAGATATCATGAAATAGGTTGGTTTAAACAATGGGAATTTATTAGGTTACAGTTTGAGGCCGGGAAAATATCTAAATCAAGGTGTTATCAAGGTGATGCTTTCTTAGCAAAGACTGGCTTCCAGTGATCCTTGGCTCCTCTGCCACATGGCATGGTCACAATGAGGGCATCTACTGGTCTCTCCCTTCTCTTCCAGATTTCATTGCTTTCAGCTTCTTGCTTCTATGGCTTTTTCTTTCTCTTTCTCTATTCATTCTCTTTATAAAAGACTCCAGTAAGAGGACTAAGACCCATTCTGAATAGGTGAGTCACACCTTAACTGAAGTTGCCTCATTAAAGATCCTACTTACATTGGGTCCACACTCAAGGGAATGGATTAAATTTAAGAATATGTCTTCCTGGGGTAGATACAGCTTCAAACCACCACAGGTATTATATGGGAACTCTGCATTTTATGCATGATTTTATATATTATTATAATCATTATGAAACATTTAAGGTATCTTGATATTCAAATCAAACATAGCATAAAACAGATGCATATAAAGGATGGTGACATTAAATAACTTTTTTTTTTTTAAAGATTTATTTATTTACTTGATCCATTTTAAACCCCCCCTTCCCCATTTGCTGTTTTTGTGTCCATTTGCTGGGCAATTCTCTGTGTCTGTTTCATCTCTTCTCATCCTCCTTCTCCAGTCTTCACCAGGATTCGATCCTGAAGACCTCCAATGTAGGAGAGAGGTCATCTTGCTGCACGGCTCCCGGGGCCTAGCAGCTCACCGGCACACAGAGCCTGGCAGCCCATGCACCTTCTATATATATATATTTTTTTATTTTACTGGGACGTCCTGGGGATCGAACCCAGGTCCCTCCATATGGCAGACGGACGCCCAACCATTTAAGCCACATCAGCCCCCCCATTAAATAACTTTTAAAAGATTGTGTATTTTGGTTGTCAAGGGGTCCCTAATTGCTATCATTTTGCCTCTTGACTAATGCATGTAATGTATATAACAATTTTTAATCAAAACTAGCTCAAGAATTTTAAAAAGTGAGAAATAGAATTAGTAAGTTCTATTAATTGGAGATTCCCATACATCATAAAACAAGTGTTCATGAAATATCAGGTTGAAAAGTTTTCTGGTGGAGGAGGGTCATTGGCATATAACCTTTCAAAATTAATGGAATTTGGAAATGAGCATGCCAATATGTTGAAATTTGTTGAATTTACTTCCAGAAAGATTTCCTATTATGTCTATTGTCAAATATCCACTGTCAATTCTATTTTGTCTCCTGTCTTCTCTGCCTTTAGGGCTAAACTAAAATTGTAGCTAGCTAGCAATAGCAATGATAGAAGAATTAACTGTGATTCATTGAGTGCATATTGTGTGTATGTACTGTGCTAAGCACTACGTCAATTAGCGTATGTATGTCACCAGACAACCTGTAGAGCAGTTACAATAATTCCCATATTTCAGAGGACCTGCAGCTCAGTGACATTATATAATTTATCCAAGGTCACAATGAGGGCAAATGACAGAACTGGGGTTATAATCCAAATCCATCTGACTCTAAAGCCTGCGCTCATAACCACTGCATGACAGAGACCCCTGTGCTTTTGAGGGGGATGAGCCCATCTAATAAAAACATACCTTGTAAGCTCTCTGTGGAAAGGTTCAAGTCATAAATGCAAAAATGAGTGCTACGATACAAAAGGCATTGTTCCCCTTTGTTTGCTCATTTTTCTTTGCCTTTCCCCTTTTCTCTCTTCACATTTGGTAAATAGATGAGTCATTCTGAAAATGTGCATTTCTCTTCAGTTGATTCATTTCTAGATCTATGCTATAATGAAACATATTCTTCAAAAACTAAAGACTAAAAATAGTAGAATTAAGAGAAAACCAACCTCTATAATTAAAAGTCTTCATTTCTATCTATCTATATATAGATATTTTATTAACCTTTCTGTAATGCCAAACTGTAATATAAAAACATAGGAATCAACTAACCAATAATGTTTACTTCACTTTGAAGTATTGCATAATGGCAAAATTATAATGATGGAAGTAAAAGTTGTACATCAAAATCCTGTGATGCATACAATTTTAAAAAGAAAGCAAATTGTAAAGCATTCACTTCTATAGAAATGGCATCCCTAACCTTTCCCTAAATTACATGAAGTTTGTGACATTTCATGGCCACTGGCACAGCTAAATATAAACAGATTATTCTGTGCCTGCTTCCCTGTGCTTTTGTTGACTGACACAACAATTAAGGAAACAAGTTTCCTTTGTAAATTACAGCTCCACACAGCTTTGAGTAAGCAGAAAGTGTACATTAGAAATATTTTTAGCTTGACGTGGAACTTTCCAAAGGCTCCTAATTAAGCATTTAAGTCCAAGAATCTATAATCGCAGCTGCCAAAACAACTGGGAAATCATACCTTTGGTGGGATCATTCTTAAACTAAAACTACTGTTTGGGAAACTTTATGGAAAAGCTTTATTATCCTTCAACATCCTCTTAAACAGAAGGACACTTCTAATAGTACTCACTTTCTGAGAAATTCGGGGGCATTTATATACAAAGAATAAATATAGAGAATGTTTAAACACATACATGTGAAAAGAATGACATTGTGACTTCAGAGTCTTACCCTAGTGGAGCTGTGGGCACAGACCATCACACACATATGGGTCAGTTGTGGATTCCTGCCATGGGAGTCCAGCCATAAGAAACACCAGAAGAGGTCTTATTAGAATACTATCTCAACTATAATTTGATCCAGAAACTATTTAATTCCCATGGATATGTCACATTTGCAAATGAATAGGGACAGAGTTTTGTGTAGTATGTTTCTATGCAGCCCAGACTTCAAATATAGTTTTATGAATGTACTGTTCTTTTTATAGTTTAAATGTTAAGAGCTTTCAGATTAAAAGATCAGTTGCTTTGATGAGGATTTTCAGGGCTATTTGCATATATGAATTTGAAATAACAGTGGTCTAGCTACTGTTGCCACAATAAGTCACTGTAAGGGCACTGAAGCAGTTACCTAGATAAATCTTCTATGAATATTTTTGGGAATTTTTATATCCTTACATTTTCAAATGAATAATAATATGAAAGTGGTATGCTTAATTTCATTGTTATTTTAATTCTTTTAAGTTATTACATATTTTTATCATTCAATTTAACCCTCATCTGTGGATGGCACAAAGGAGGCTGTCAGTAAAACTTTGTTGACGGCTGACATTTGTGGAGAATTTACTGGGGGCCCCGGGCTGCATATGCATTTACTCACTGAATCCCCCAACAACGCTAACAAAACATGCTGATAAAGTACACATTCAACACACTGAGTAGAGGGGTTAGGTAATCTGCCCAGTTAACAGTAGAAAGTGTCATAACTTGGATTTGAACCTAGCCAGTCAGGCTCCAGAGTCCTTACTCTTAACCTCAACAATATATAGACGGGTGAATCCTTGTTGAAGGAGCAAAGGAATAAATGAATAATAATCTAGCTTAGAGGAAGGCATCAAACTATGCTGGAATATGACTAAAATAATAAGGCTTGTTTTCAGACAAATACATCACTTGTTTTGTATGTCTATTGTTTCAGAATAGGACCCTTGGGACACTTTCATCGTATACTAATGGCACCATCATTTCTCAAAAACAGTTGTGGGCTCTCCTTGTGAATTGACTTTAGAGCCAATTTGGAAGCCACAAGCTTACACAATTTAGCCTAATGGCCTTGTAGTACCACTACTTTTTTTTTTTTTTTAATTAAAGGGGATTATCCTGCCTGCTTATGTACCTTCCTTATCAAACTTGAATCTGAATCATGTTTGGCTATTACAAGAGTCAAGGTCACCCTCAAAGTGTGAAAAGTGCCAACTCTCAAAGTATTGAAAAGGATGTTGCATTTATTTTAATTAGTTCTGAAGATGTTTTGAGTAATAAAGGCATTATTATAAATCTGTAGTTCACTAAGTTGGAAGCTATAATGAGGATCGTATTCTTTTAGATTAAAAAGTTAATCAGAAGACCCAAATGGGCTTCAGTCTTTTAAAAATCCACATGTGAAAATTTCTGCCTTGCTTTTTTTTTTTTTAATTTTACTGGGAGGTCCCAGGGATCGAACCCAGGTCCCTCCATATGGGAGACAGACGCCCAACCATTTGAGCCACATCCAACCCCCTCTGCCTTGCTTTATGTTCTGTGCTAGAGAATAAGGAATGGAATAGAGACTAAGGAGAATAAAAACTGATTTTTTCCCCTGAGAATGTTATAAAGTTGATGTCTGTGGAGAAAATCCCATGAGTTTTTTAATGGTGGTGATGATGATAAAAGGCTGGTCTACAGGAATATACCTGAAATGAAAGTGTAAAGGATTTTGAGTCGCAACTGAGAATTGGCCTTAGGCAAAACTCAGAAGTAGAAACTTGGCCTTTTGAACCCTTCTTAGGATCCCACTCGGCTTCCTCTCCTGATGAGCTGGCTGGTTCCCCACCCCCATCCCTCTGCCTAGTCCAATTCTTGTTCTTGTTCTATGCTGACTGTCTGCTAATCAATCCTTGCCAAATTATTAACTGTTAAGCAGAGTGCTGGCAAATAGCTTGCCATGTGACCAACCACTTACATTGGCATTGTAAGTGTCTCTGGAAAAGGAAAAAGCACCTTAACTCTGCCACAGAGGATGACCCCATCCTCTGTACCCACTTTCCTTAACCACAGAGTAAATAAATGGAGACTTGCGGGAAAACTGTCTTAGAAATTTAAATTAATTAAATTTTCACTATAATCAGAACAAGATAGCATAAGAGGTGAATATCTGAAGGGAACCTTCTTGAATATCTGGCATTGAGTCTCCATCCAGAAAGACTAGAAAAGACAATCCAGATAAAAGACCATCCACTTTCAAAGAAAATATCTGAAACACTAGTCTAGTCTAGCCCATGTCACAGATGAAGTAGGCATAGTAGGCTGTGATGGGCACTTCAAAGGCCAACAGCTGCCCTCATCATGTAGTATTGTCATGATAAACTCTCAGGCCAGCTTTTTGACACTGATAACATTAAACATGGAGAATATTTTAACTTTGATAAACATTAATGTTGATTAATGCTTATTCATTAGTAACAAACATATTTAGTTGATAAGATCAGAGTTAAAATTTTCTTGTGCAATATGCAATGAAGACAATGGGACTCTCACCTAGCTTTATAACTCAAATATCTCTTTATCCATTCCTCAGAAGTATATCTAAACAAATAAAAAAATGGTTAGCAGACAACTTACAAAGACATCATTTCCATCTCCATATTTCTGACAGATGAGGTTAAACATATTAATCAGAAGCTGCTCCACTGTAAAACAGCCAACAATGTACTGATTGAAAGAAAAACAGAGGGGGAGACCAATTTAACTGGCCAGACATCCAACAGAATTTGAATTTTGAATTCTTAAATCGAAGTGTCCCCAAATAAAAAATAAAAAGTTAAATAGAGGAGGACCGAAGCAATGGTCCAGGACAGATTGTGTTATGGACTAGAGTAGACCTACTGTTATTCTACTATAGAATTATTGTTATTCCAGCAATGGAAGAACTTGTATCATTGATATAAAGGCAGTGGCCACCAGAGGTTCTAAGGGGAGGGAGAGGGAAGAATAGGTGTAATATGGGAGCATATTTTCGGGACATTGAAATTGTTCTGCATGACGTTGTGTATTAGTTAGCCTAAGGGGTGCTGATGCAAAATACCACAAATGGGTTGGTCTTTATAAAGGGTATTTATTTGGGGTAGAAGTCCACAGTTACCAGGCCATAAAGCGTAAGTTTCTTCCCTCACCAAAGTCCATTGCCACGTGTTGGAGCAAGACAGCTGCCGGCGTTTGCCAGGGTTCAGGCTTCTTGTGTTCCTCTCTTCCCGGGGCTCCATTTCTCCCAGGGCTTAACGCCTTTGTTTCCTTCACAAGGTCAGCTGCAGACTATGAGGCTTCTCTAGGCTTTGCTTCTCTCCACAAGGCCAATTGTGAAACTGTCAGGCGAACGGCTCGTCTCTATCCCGGGGCCTTCTATCTTTCCTCATGACCAATCTCCTCCATCTGCTCGCCTCCCCGGGCTCCAGCATCAAAACTCCAACATCAGAACAGCTTCAACTCTGTTCATTGCCATGCCTTTTATATTTGATTCCCCCACCCACCAAGGGGTGGGGCTCAATGTCCTACTGATGTGGCCCAGTCAATGCCCTAATCATAACTTAATCATGCCCAGATTAACAGATCACTTTATAAGCATGATTCAATATCTGTTTTTGGAATTCATAATTACATCAAACTGCCCAATGGCTACACGTTGCAATGACGGATACAGGCCATTATATATTTTGTCATAACTTACCAAATTGTGCAGGACAGAATTTAATTTACATTAAACGATAATCCACACTTAGTGGCAGTGCTCCAGTATGTGTTCATGTTGTTAATGTGGGAAAGTGTGGGAGGGATAGCGAGTGGGGCACGTGGGAATCCCCTATATTTTTCATGTAACATTTATGTAATCTAAAGTATCTTTTAAAAAAAAATTAAAACTGGATTAATGAAAAATAAATAAGGACAACTCGAGAAAATGCAAAGGGAGATGAGGGCAGACACTTCTGATTCCTCCTGAGGTACTGTTCTTAAGCAGGTCTGAGAGAAATGCCTGTGCGTCCTAAACAAAATCCATGAGGCTCCATGTTAACATGTGAAAACCAAGGGAGAGACAGGAGCTAACAGTAAATACACCCCCAAACCGATTAAGGGGACAGAGAGTAAGGAGAGATGGCTACAAGATTCCAGCAGTTTAAAACATCAAGAGCCTGACTTCTTTTTACCTAATCCACCATGATTTTAGAACGAGGTCCTATTCAAGAGTGCTCCTTCAATGGGAGATTCCCTGAACTAATGATCCTATCACGTCTTTATCCCCCTCTCCACTCCATCATAAATATATTTCTAGTATTTCACAAATTCCCAAAAGTCTCCAACTTCTTTGAATTTATAATAAAAACTCAAATACATTTTAGGCATTTTAATGCTTAATATTTATCTGCATCAAATGCATTCCTTATCTATATTCCTATGCTGATTAAGTTTTTTGAGGATATCAGCTTGTGTTGGTTTCCTTCTTGTAAGCTTAATCAATTTATGAGTTGTAAAGACAAGTAATTTTATATCAGGGTTTCTCCTTCCCTCCCCCCAGTAAGAAAATAATTTTTCAGTAAGCATTCATGATTTCTAGGAAGGTTTATTGTCAGATAAGAGATTTAAGTGTGTCAAAAGACAAATTGGAGTTGAGTTTGCAGACTAAAGCATTTTATTCAGGACACCAAAGTTTTACTGCAGCATAGGAAGTCAGATCATTTGCAAGAACAGAAGTAGCTTCGTGGTTCTAGGGATGGCAGATAATTTTTATAGACATAAAAAGGAAGTTAGGTTGACTCCTACTGATTGGACAAGGGTTTTTCTGCCTTTTGGGGGCAGGTTTAAGGCAGGTGGGCTTTATTTTGTATTGCGTCAAACGTAATGAACCAGGGGCTTGATTGGCTGTCTGGGTCAGCTGCCCTGGTGGGGATTTGAAATTTCAAAAGATAGCAAAAGGAAGTTCAAAGAGGTAGTGAGACATGGGTTTAGGGCTCTGGGCAGTCCCCAGGGCTTTCTCTATAGAATCTTATCAATTTATCTCCTTTTGGTCATTCCCTCTGTTAAGAAGTCTTGACCAAAGATGTTGTTACTTTCTCATTCATCAGTGAAAGCCTCTGGTCTTTCATCTCTGATTTCATGGGTTACTTGAAATTCGAGATTTTTGTTGTCCTATTCTTGCTGGTTTTGTATCCTCCATTACATCATTTGTTGAGTTAGTGGCTGCTTAGTAGTATTAAAGAGTAGAGAGATCCGATGACTGTTAGGAATGTGATTAATAGGATAACAAGTGCCCCTATTAGGAAATCTCTGAGCCAAGGTCCCCACTACCCTCGAAGCCAACCAGAGAGTCTCAGACCAATCAGATTTGGAAGCTATGTAAGCTTGATTTGGCTGCTTCTCTAACATGGGCTTCTGCTATGTCTACCTCTTAGTAAACATCCTCTTGTTTTTCACAAATGCATACCACTAGTGCACACACATCTCTTTAGGAACCCAGAATATAGTCTAATGCTAGTCAATTTTGTAGAGTTATTTTGCAAAGTTCTAATATTTCAACAGCTAGTGAGTTCATGGTCTGCCCTAAATGGGAAATAGATTACTCTAACTCTAAAGCTACTTTTTCTAATACCATCTCTAATCTTGTAGTGTGTCTTCCAACACAGGAGATACCTGCCCCAATGACAAGGGGAACAATACCAAGAATAGAACACCCCATTAATTTAGCCTGGGTTATGGGTTTTTTCATGGATCCATTTAGAGCTTTCGCTAGTCTGATATTAATCTCTGCATGATTTTCTATAGTATGGGAAGAGGTCAAAATGTTTCTTATTTTCCCTTTTGGAAGCTTATCATAAATAGCCATTTAGGGAACAGCAAAAGCCATATAGCAGGAACTAACCCAATATATGGGTAGTACTTTATATGTCTTGTGTCCACATACAAAATAAAAATGTCCTTGAGAAGCTTAATAAGGGTATTGTCTTTAAGGAATGGGATGGTCATGTGTTGAGCTAATTGGGTATAAACTCCAAAAGGAGAATCATAACCATCATCATCTTCATTGTTATCTTATGTCTTAGTCCCATTTAACCAACAGTTTCCTTTGCCTGCCCTTTCAGCTCACCAGAAATTTGTGCCTTGAGTGGAAAAATTCTTTTATTATTCAAAATCTTGGCATGTTTGGAGAAAAATGGTGTCTCTAAAGGGGGTCTGGCCCCTCCGGTGTATTCCTGGCTCATGAAAGCAAAAGAAATCTTGCCATATAGGAACTGAACATTTACAATGTCCTATAAGGTACCATTTTTTTATCTGTCTGGTTTCTAGTAAAAAGCACCTCATTCCTTAGGATAGAGGCCACATTGTAATCCCAGTCTAGGTGAGCTCTTAAGGCACAGTTCAAGGTCATTCCAAAATGAAGATCTGGAGATCTATCTGATTGGGTACATCTGACGTTTCCTTCAAGGCCAAGTCTACAAGTGTAAAGGAGATGGTTATTAGAGGACTACCTGTTTTGGGAATAAGTCGGGGATATGTACAGACTCAGCAGTTAATCTGATTGGTATTATTTGCTATATGGTGTGCTAGAAGGACAAAGGAATTGTGTTCAAGTTAGGAGTACATAGGGCAGAAATAGGGAAAAGAGGAGATTTTAAAAATTATAGTGAAGGTAGGATATTATTGGGGATAGAGATTGGGCATTGTAAGGGATATAGGATAAATAAGAGAATGTTTAGACAGATAGTAAAAAGGAAGAGGCAGAGAATAAGAGAAGGAAATTCAGGTGTCTCTTGATCCGTGATCTTGGGTCTCATCTATTTGTTCTGACATATTGGGCAGAAGCTGTCTACATCAGATGCCGCCTGCTTCTGGAGTCCTTGTGCCAATTTTAGCTTGAGAATTAAAATGGGAGTAACATTTCTAGGGCTTTAAGCACATTTTAGTTGTAACACATGGACCCAGAGGTCAGTTGGTTGAAGTTTTACTGCAGCATTGGTGGTCAATAAGGCTTGATAAGGTTCTTGCCATCTAGGTTCTAAGCAGTCTTTCATTGATGTCTCTTCCAGTATATCAAGTGTCTGGGTTGAAGATCATATAGAGTCCACTGTAGAGGAATCTCAGGAAGGGCAGCCTAGATCTGTGAATGGTGGAACTGGGTATATGTGATTAGTTCCATACAGTAATTAGCATTTCACATTATAATAGGTTGGAGTCCAGTAAAGTAGGAGAAATAATAAGCCTCGTGAGTCTTCCCATTCTGATTTCATAGAGAGTTAGCCATTGTTTTCCCAATAGGCTAGATCTGATGGCCATCAAGGCTAAGGGAAGAACCCTAGGCCAAAGTAGAGAGAGGAATTCAAGTAATTTAGCTAACTTAAGTTTTAAGATATCATTTGCTCTTTCTCCCTTTCCTGACAACTGAGGAGAGTAGGGACAGTGAAGCTCTTGATTAATAAGACCTTGCAAAGTTCATTGATTAGAGTTCCAGTAAATTGGGAGCAGTATCACTTGAGAGAATAGCAGGAATTCCCTAGGTGAGGAAAGCAAAGTCTAATGGTTTTTTAGCTACTGTAAGGACTGTAGCCTTGTGACAAGGAAGAGCCTCTATCTATTCAGAAAATAGACATATGATAACAAGGTTTTATTCATATCCCATAGAAGGGGGAAGCTGTGTAAAGTACATTTGAAGATGTCCAAAAGGGCCCTGTGAGTCAAGGTATTTGACCCTGTCCCACCTTTACAGTTTTATAACCTCTCACTAAGAGCAGACCAATAACTCAAGAAAAATTTCATCATTTTAACAGAAAGAAAACCAAATTCTAATTTTGCGTGAGTACACTGTTTGATACGAAAGTGCTTCAAAAAAATCTTATAAAGAAGTGTTTCAAATCTTAGCATTGACCACGACAAATAAAATTCATTTCTACAAACTTTCTACAATTTTCTATATCCATTTAGGTTTTGTCCTACACTTTCCTGTTTCTCAGTCTGCAACCCCCAGTCAATATATTTTAGGACAAAGCAACACCAAAACACATCCTGCATACCTTACATACTTATTTCCCAGAAAGATCTTGGAAATGGTCTTCAAGCCACCATCCCATAGAATACAATAACTCTTGAAATAAAATTTATCAAAATAATAAGTTTGTTTAAACACATAAAATTTACATATTTCATCATTTCAAACATATAGTAGATATAATGTTAACTTATTTGATCAGTAAACCTATATAAATTTAGGAAGAACCTACCCAAATAGAATGAAATTGTATGCTTGTATTTTATTTAACATCAATAACTCAAAAGACATAGCTGTTTTACCTAACAATATTAAACTAGTCCTGTTTGCCAAAGGTTTACCTAGAATAGGTGCGCTTGAATTTTAAAATATTTGGATTTAGTTCTAAGAATAATATGTTGGAAATACTAGAAGTTCAGTTTCCTTAATTTCTGGGACTTTAGGAATATTAATTTATATATAAGTGCTTATTTGTCTTTAAGAATTTTAATAGCGCTCTTTTAAGGATTTTTATATTTAATTTGCAATTACCATCCAGAGGTAGGAAAATGTACATTAAACAAAACAACAGACACGAATAGGGAGCTTATAGCTTCAGTTAAGATTTTTCAGCCATGAGTCAGTCATAAAAACACAGGAATACAAAACTCAGTAGTTCATATAAAAGAGATAGCTTTCTCTCCTTGCTCCACTCTTATTTTATCAAAATTTTTATTCTTGGCAGATGGGACAAGTTGAAGTTATTTACTTAATATGCGGGCTAATGCTTTCCAATCATAGTTTGTAAAGACTTTTAAAGTTTTCTTTGCCATGACATGTAATCTTACAGAAGTTTTGCCCTATTTCTCAGGTCCATTTGACTCTCAGATTATGAGACTGATTGTGGAAAAAGCTATCTCGCAGATCCCTTTCTGGGTCAGTCCAACCATCTTTTGCCATCCAGGATTTAACATCTGAGGTTCTGACCAATATGTGTACAAGCTGATACAGGTCAGGTAGCCCTGGATCATAAGCTCCCAAAAGAGTTCTAAATTCTTCTATGAATATTTGCTCATCTTATTTGGAGAAATCTTTAATGATAGCTCTTAATTTAGTTCAGGTTCAGGGTTTAATTTCTGTCTAGTGGGCAGCCAGTTTCCATAGAATGCTTAATCTTTAAAGAAGCCTGGTCTAGATAATTTTCCTTCATGGGGTCAAGAGGAACTCATTAGGACAGTTATTGGGGAAGAGCTGGGTACAGAAACCTGTGGTACTATAGGTTCGATTTGGAGTTCATTCCCCTTTGTTCTACTTTTGGCTTTTTCTTTTTCTAATGAACCTTTAAGTGAAGCTATTATGGAGGCAGATTGTCCTCTGACAGCTTCCAAGTATCAGTTCTGGACCCCCCTTTTTAAGACACTGCTCAAGGTGTTGCTTTATAGATTCTCAAAGTGGTCACTACAAAGACACGTCGCCCTTCATTAGATCCACCCATGAACAGAAAGTCACAGGTCCACAAGTGCAAGTATATATAAGAAGCAGGAGTTTTAGAAGGAAGAGAGGGAGATTTAGATTAGGAAGATTCCATTGTGCTGTAGTCAGACAAAACGTCTCTTGAGTCCAAGGACTTTCGGCTCAGCCACTCGATACCACTCCGACCCTAATAGAATCCCTTGGTGAGTGGAATTTCCAGACGGGTGTATAATAGGTAAAAAGGAGGCTCATTACACATATACAAGAGGACTGGCAAACTGCTTGTGACCAGGTTGAGAGCTGGCTTAGTGGGCCTCATGGATTCCCAAACCCTATGTCTTCTCCAAGACAGACAGAAAATTAGAGAGACCTGGAGGGAGAAATGAAATGAAACCAAATGGAAGGTCTGATAATAGAACCGAAACCAAACCCAAATCAAAGGTACGGAAACCAAAGTCCCGAATAAAACATAATTGAACTTGACCCAAGTTGGAGAGTTTAGATCTCAGGTGGGATTACGTGGGGGGTGTGGAGTCTCGGCGATCTGACAGCAGGCACTAAGGGCTCTGCTGTGGGTGCCTCACCTGGGTAGTCGCCAGAGCCTACAGCCCCAGAGAACACTTTCTGTATCTTGCTGGGGCCTCCAAACTTGTAAAAAGACAAATCAGTTGAGTTTGCAGACTCTAGCATTTTATTTGCTACAGCAAAGGAAGCCAGATCTCTTGTAAGAATGCAGGTAACTTCAAGGTGCTAGGGATGGCAGATGATTTATATAGACATAAACAGGAAGTTAGCTTGACTTCTACTGATTGGATGAGGGTTTTTCTGCCTCTTAGGGGCAGGTTTAAGGCAGGTGGGCTTTATTTCGTTTGGGGGCAAATGTAATGAACCAGGGGCTTGGTTGGCTGTCTGGATCAGCTGCCCGGGTGGGGATTTGAAACTTCAAAAGATATCAAAAGGAAGTTCAAAGAGCTAGTAAGACATGGGTTTAGGGCTCTGGGCAGTCCCCAGGGCTTTCTCTACAGAATCTTATCCAGTGCTTTATTGAAGCCTGACTCCCTCTTGGATCAACCATTTGCAGGTAGAACAAACTTACTACCATCCCCATGGAAGATGGTTTAATGTCTAGCCTTTAGTTTGAATCTACAACAGCTTAGTTATCTGAGATGACTTGCACAGTTTGCATGATCTACAATGACATTTTTTCAGAGTTGCTTTCGGTGCAAAGGAGCAGTAGAGTTGTGACTTCTTGGCTGTATCTCTGACTGAGATCAGTTGAATGCTATTTATTGAGAGCCTACTACAAGCACAGCAGAAGTGTTCTATCAGTTTTGCTGTGACTCCTGACAAACACATCTCCTATATTACTCTTGACCCCAATTCTCCTGTGGGAATAATAATCTTTCACACTTATGTAGTTCCTAGAGATGTTGTGAAAATTGGCAAGTAAATGTTTGTAAAGTACGTGAAATCCTTTAGATGAATGTGTTACATAAACATGGAAGAATTCTGCCTTTCTAGGCCAGAGCCAGAGGCTGGATCTTCTCTAATGAGCCAAGTTTTCCTGGTTGGGTGCTACTTGCCTGGAGCTGTGTTTTTCTGAGATAGCTGGGTGCCTTTTATTAATCTGTATCCCTGTTGCATGGCCCAGTGGAAGATAAGGGTATAAATATCAAATTATATTTCATGTGGACTAAATGTTTCCTAATCTCTTTCATTGTGTGGAGTGCCTCAAATCTTCATGATTCATTATACATGAGAAAAGAACTTGCTTCTTGACTAACAAATAAATATCCCTTGTGTTCAGGAAGATTCTAGCAAAGATGTTCAAAACCCAAAAGTAATTGATTGCTTAGAAGTTAGTTCAGAGG
>JAQZBX010018570.1:0-34498 GCA_029593785.1 Cabassous unicinctus | reverse complement strand
AGAACCCAGAAATATACCCTCACCTATACAGTCAACTGGTTTTTGACAAACCTACCAAGCCCACGCTAATGGGAAAAAACAGTCTCTTCAACAAATGGTGTTGGGAGAACTGGATATCTATAACCAAAAGAATGAAAGAGGACCCCTATCTCACCCCCTATACAAGAATCAACTCAAAATGGATCAAAGATCTAAATATGAAAGCCAGGACCATAAAACTACTAGAAGAAAATGTAGGGAAACTTCTTCAAGACCTTGTAGTAGGTGGTGGTTTCTTGGACCTTACACCCAAAGCAAGTGCAACAAAAGAAAAAATAGATAAATGGGACCTCCTCAAAATTAAACACTTTTGCACCTCACAGGACTTTATCAGAAGGGTGAAAAGGCAGCCAACTCAATGGGAAAAAATATTTGGAAATCACATATCTGGCAAGGGTTTAATATCCAGGATATATAAAGAGATGTTACAACTCAACAATAAAAAGACAAACGACCCAATTAAAAAATGGGCAACAGACTTGAATAGACATTTCTCCAAAGAAAAAATACAAATGACAAAAAAACACATGAAGAAATGCTCAACATCACTCATGAATAGGGAAATGCAGATCAAAACTACAATGAGATATCATTTCACACCTATCAGAATGGCCACTATTAAAAAGACAGAGAACTATAAGTGTTGGAGAGGATGTGGAGAGATAGGAACACTTCTTCACTGTTGGTGGGAATGCAGAATGGTACAACCACTATGGACGACTGTTTGGCAGTTCCTAAAGAAGTTGAATATAGACTTGCCACATGACCCTGCAATACCACTACTGGGTATATACCCAGAAGAACTGAGAGCAGTGAAACGAACAGACATCTGCACACCGATGTTCATAGCAACATTATTCACCATTGCCAAAAGCTGGAAACAACCCAGGTGTCCATCAACAGATGAATGGATAAACAAACTGTGGTCTATTCACATGATGGAATATTATGCAACTGTAAGAAGAAATGAAGTTGTAAAGCATATGACAACATGGATGAACCTGGAGGACATTATGTTGAGTGAAGCAAGCCAGACACAAAAGGACAAATACTGTATGAATGCGTTACTATGAACCAAATATATTGTGTAACATATTGTTTGATTAAAATAAAATTTTATATGTATCCATTACATTTAATTGAGAAATGTATATATTTATTCATCTGTGTTTACTTTTTAGTTTTTAATTGTTTATATTTTCAATTATTAAATGTACAAAATAAAGTTAAAAAAAAAATTAAAAAACAACAACAACAACAACTTAATGGGTATTAAAGCATACACACTGAAAATTCTCCCCTTTATACTGTCTCCCAGACAGCTAGTTTCCTTCCTTGGAGGTGACAAATCTTTTAAGTTTGAAAATAAAAGCTTTGAAAGGAGTTAGCTAACCATTACCAAGACTGAATACACTGATATAAAACATTGATTCCTGTCTGAAACAACACCAAAAACACCAGGACTCAGACCACTAGGAGTAACTAAGTAGTATGAACTTTTAATGATACAATTTAGCATTTAAGTTTCTAAAAATTATGAGTCTATACTTAAATGTTCTTACATTTAAATCTTAATCATGGTTCTCTTCCAGACAACCACAAATTTTTAAATGTACTAAGCATCCGCAATACCAAAATGAGATTATTTTCTCTAGGTTGTAAGGAGAAAGTCAAACTTTCATATAGCTATCCACCCCTTGTAGGAAATTTTCAACAAGGACAAAATCACTCTAAGAAATGATCTCAGGGTAGGGGATTTTCAGCTTCTTAAAGGAATGGTTTTAAAGCCAAACAGATCTGAGTATCAGTTCCACTACATCACTGTGGTAGACAGAATAACAGTCTCTAAACATGACCATGTCCTACCACCCAGAACCTGCAAAAAGGTTATGTTACAGGGCAAAGGGGAAGGAAGGTAACAGATGGAATTAAGTTTGCTGGTCTGATGATCTTAAGCTAAGGAGACTATTCTGGATTACTAAATGGGCCCCCTATAATCATTAGGATCCTTTTAAGTGGAAAGGGAATCGAAAGAGAGAACCAGAGAGATGGAAGGGTGAGAAGGACTTGGCCAGATGATGATGACTTTAAAGATGGAAGGAGGAAGACTGTGGGAAGTGAAAAAGTAGGACGCTCCAGGACTGTCCTTCCACCAGAACAACTATTAAACAGGAAGAAACTGTCTGAAACAACTGTTTTGAAACTCTGGAGGCCAGAAGAATACTGTACAATACTTAGAGAAGAGGAGGAGGAGGAGGCTAATAAATTACAGTAAAGAACAGCAAATTGTTCTCTCCCCATGGCAGCTACTGGCACCCATCTCCAATTCTCACGGCAGGCTGCCACAGGGTCCTGTCCCTGGCTAGCTCACTGGTGAAAAAAAGGAAAAAAAAAATCATCTTCCCTAAGCATGGCCAATTGGCCAATCACTGATCATGGCTTCTGATTAATGGCTTTGGATCGCTGGAGGCCCAGTACTGAGGGGGTCCATTGTTTCAACCCACCCCAAAGGTAGCAGTGGCCATTCTTTGGCCTTGGCAAAGGAGACTTAAAGATATACGCTTCCTCAAGGCTGCCAATTGAAGGGCTGCTTTTGCAGGACAGACCAAGAAAGCCCAGCTTTGGGGAGCTGTGGAAAAAACTCTTGGTGCCTTTCCTAATCCCCTCCCCAGGGCATTTTGGAGCTGGTCTGTGCCCCCGTCATGGGTCCCTGGCCCTGTTTCAGTTGGGAAAAACTCACTTGGCAAAGTACTCTCTGGCATGCCCGTTCTCCCAGAATTAGCCTTCCAGGTAAAAGCAGTTTGAGGCAAGGAAAGAATATTAGAAACCACAGAATCAAGACAATCTGGGGCAAAGGCTTACAGGCTTCAAACAGCCAGGAGAGGAAGGTTTGCCTCCTGAGAAAGAGAGGACAACCAAACTCCTGTTAAGAGGGGAACTCCAAAACAACTAACAAGCAAAAGCACAGGACAAGACACAGGCCCAGAAAGAAAGGGAAAAACCCGCACACTGCATTCACCTTGCGCAGACTTTCATGATAGGAGGGCTGAAGCTCAAAAAAATATCTTATCACCAGCTGGTTACAAAGTCAAGAAACAGACATCTTAAAGAATAAATCCCAGAGTTAACATTTTAAAATATTAAAATGTACATGGTGCAACAAAAGAGTTCAAGACAAAGAAAAAGGAAATGATGGACCATCCAAATGAAGAGGATAAAAAATCCAGGTAACACCAACAAAGATGATCAGAATGTGGACATATCAAATAAAGCCTTAAAAAATGATCTTAGAAATACTTAAGGAGATGAAGGAAAACACAGAGAAAGAACTATAGGACATCAAGAAAACAATGAAGGAGAACAGTATGAGAGTCTGACAGAGAGAAATTTTTAAAAGAAAACAAACAGAACTACTGGCTATGAAGACCACAATAACTGAAATGAAAAATGCCCTGGAAGGTTTCAAGAGCAGATTGGAGCTGGCAGAAGAAAGAATCAAGGATTCTTATTTATTTAAAAGTAAATAAATAAATCTTTAAAAAAAACAAAACAAAAAAAACCCCACAAGGCAAATGTCAGCCCAGCAGAAGAACCCAGCTGCCACACTGGGTTGAAAGTGCTCCACCAACATCATGTCTTACCTACCATGAAACACCTGCGCAAGAAGATAGAGAAACAGAATCTAAAATTGTGGCAGTGAAACTTAAAGCTACAGGGGGCCTCAGATGTGAGCCTATCAGAAATCCAAAATGGAAATGTGTCTGAAGAAACTGTGGAAGTTGGAAAAGTTAAAAAGTCCCTAAACAGTCTATGGATTGTCAGAAGCCCAAAATGGAGACATGTTTAATCAAACAGTGAAAAATGTTAAAGTTAAAAAATCCCCAAAGGAATTAACCAAGGGGGAAGCAGCAGCACAGTCACCCAATTCAAAAAAGAAGAAGAAAAAGAAGAGAGAAAAATGATAGAAAATGCTGGGCCTGACGTATAAAGAGGAGACTGAAGAAGGTGCCGGAGCTCTTGAAGAAACAGAAGATAGTGTAGAGAAGCCAGATGATGACAATGAGGTGCCCAGCTTGCCATGGGACAAACAGGTGCTTCTGAGGATACTTCATTCTCATCCCTAACTAATCTTGTCAATGAAAATAAAAGAAATGGGGGAAGTGGCTGTGGCTCAAGCAACTGAGCTCCCGTTTACCACATGGGGGACCCGAGTTTGATCCCCTGGACCTCCTGGCAAAAAAAGAAAAGAAAAAAAAAAAAAAGGCATCCCAGACCTGTGCGGGGGCATGGAGAGGCACCAAAAAGACGATGACGCAATCAGATAGAAAAAAAAAAGGGGGGGGAGCTTTATATGAACATGAATGAAATTCAACATAAAAATATCAGGCCACTTCTGGAAGACAGAGATCTTCTAGCAGCTGCAAAAACAAGCAGTGGCACAACCTTGGCATTTCTAATTCCTGCTGTTGAACTCATTGTTAAGTTAAAATTCATGCCCAGGAATGGAACAGGAGTCCTTATTCTTTCACCAACTAGGGAACTGGCCATGCAGACTTTTGGTATGCTTAAGGGGCTAATGACACACCATGTCTATACACATGGGTTGATAATGGGCGGTAGTAACAGGTGTGCTGTAGCACAGAAACTTGCAAATGGGATAAACATCACTGTGGCCACACCAGGTCAGCTCTTGGACTATATGCAGAATAACCCTGGGTTTATGTATAAAAATCTATAGTGTCTGGTTATTGACAAGGCTGATCATATTTTGGATGTTGGGTATTCAGAGGAATTAAAGCAAATTATTAAACTTCTGCCAATTCGCAGGCAGACCATGCTCTTTCCTGACACACAAACTCTAAAAGTTAAAGACTTGGCAAGAATTTCTCTGAAAAAGGAGTCAATTTATATCGGTGTTGATGAAGATAAAACTAATGCAACAGTGGATGGTCTTGAGCAGGGATATGCTGTTTGTCCCTCTGAAAAGAGATTCCTTCTGCTCTTCACATTCATTAAGAAGAACCAAAAGAAGAAACTGGTATTTGTTTCATCCTGTAAGTCTATGAAACACCACTACGAGTTGCTGAACTACATTGACTTGCCTGTCTTGGTTATTCATGGAAGGCAGAAGCAAAATAAGCGAAAACCACCTTCTTCCAGTTCTACAATGCACATTTGGGGATACTATTGGGTACAGACATGGCAGCTCAAGGGCTAGCTATCCAGAGGTCGGCTGGATTGTTCAGTATGACCTTCCAGATGACCCAAAAGAATATATACATTGTGTGGGTAGAACAGCCAGAGGCCTAAATGGATGAGGACATGCCTTGCTTTTATTTTGCACCCAGAAGATGTAAGTTTCCTTTCTTACTTGAAGCAATCCAATATTCCATAAAGTGAATTTGAATTTTTCTGGTCCGAAATTTCTGACATTCAGTCTCAGCTTGAGAAACTGATTGAAAAGAACTACTTCCTTCATAAGTCTGCCCAGGAAGCACATAAGTACTACATTCGAGCATGATTCCCATTCTCTGAAACAAATCTGTTAGTGACTTAAATTTGCCTCAGGTTGCCCTGTAATTCAGTTTCAAGGTGCCTCCTTTTGTTGATCTGAATGTGAACAGCAATGAGGACAAACTTAAAAAGAGAGGAGGTAGTGGTGGATTTGGCTACCAGAAAGCCAAGAAGATTGAGAAGTCCAAAAACCCAAATCTTCAAAAAATATTGGCAAGAAATTATCTGACAGCAGGCAGGTCTCTCACTGAAGACACATGTTCCTTTCATCCCGAATAACTTTGGCCTGAAATGGATTTTTTTTCCTCCTTCCTGTAACAAAGAAACTTATTTCTATGATTTGGACTAACCTAATAAGAGTACCTGGGGGGAGCTGATGTGGCTCAGTGGTTGAGTGCCAGCTTCCCACATACGAGGTCCTGGGTTCAATCCCCGGTCCTGGGTTCAATCCCCGGGCCCCCAGTACCTCAAAAAAAAAAAAAGAGTACTTGGGTGGCAAGCACTGAGCACTCTTTATTTTTCGGTTATAAAGCAGTTCAATTTTTCTTGGTTGCCTAAGGGCAAAGCTAGGGATATTTGTCTTTGCTGTTATAATGCAATATTTTAATTTAAAATCTTTTTTCCTGGGGAGCAGTTGTGGCTCATGTAGCTCAGTGGTTGAGTGCCTGCTTTGCATGTATGAGGTCCCGGGTTCAATCTCTGGTGCCTCCAAAGAAAAAAAATATTTTTCCCTCAAAATTTATGTCATTGTTGTTAATAGAATTCTTTCTGTACCTTTATTTCCTGGTGCCTGAAAATTTTTATGGCAAAGACTAACTCACTGTAAAAGGCAGGGGAGAAAGTGTACTGAAGAGGTGTTGGTGCTGCAGAAAATAGTCTTGGTTTAGGTTGTTTCTTGGACTTTCACAGCAGTTCTTGATCCTTCCTGGAAATGCTGCAGTATAAAAAGGCAGAGCTTTGAGCAATATGTTAAAAAATTTAGGTTAAAGGTAGTATCAATTTTTATAAACTGCATGCTATTTGAATAAAGCGCTTCGTGCAGACGTAACATTTGGGGAGAAAATCTGGGCTTTTTGAGCCTCATTTATACCAATTTAGGTGTAATCTGCAGCTTTTTATTTGGTAACTTTGCAAAGACCCGTTTTTAAAACAAATGGGACATTCCTCATTCAAATTTGTTGATTTCAAGGTGGTCTGGATTTTGGTACTCCCTTTTGACTTTTCAGAGTATTTAAATGGCAAGACCATTTATCAACAGACTCACAGTAAGACCACTAAATAGTAATTGCTCAGCAAACATTCACCTTAGTGTCTAGTAAGAAATTACCTCTCCAGAATCCATGAAACAAATATATATTGGCAGTGAAAGATGAAAATGAAGGAAGTTCAGAGAAAGCCAGCAAAGCCAGTGTTTTAGTCAGGTGGGTTTTCTGTTGTAGGAACATGTGGTTTCTAGCATGTTTTGTGTAGTATAGTAGTTCTATTTCTTAGCTATTCAAAACCAAAGTTGCTAGCATCATTTTGCTTTTGTGCCAGTTAACCTTCATAGAGTCCCATGAAGTATAAGTACATTGAGAATGTTAAGTGTAGGGCAAACAGTGTTAAAAGCAGCATTCCAACAGGAAACAAAAGGAACAAGCTTCCGCATCTGAGCTTGACCCACAGGCACCAGGCTGGCCCTCTCTTCCTGGGGATCAGACCTTGGCTGCTGGACTCTCAAGTCCTGGCATTTAATAACTTTCCTCCAGTGGCTTGTTTCGTTTCTTTGTTTCAAAAATAATTATGTTTCAAAAGATACACAGAGGCAAAAAAAGAATATTTAATCACTGAACAGAACTAAATACTGATGCTATTTGGGTATCTAACTTGTAGTTTTTTCTACGTATGCTAATACTTTTAAACTTTTAAAATTTTTACCAAAAGTGAAGTTATCCTCTATTTCTAATAATCAGCATATTACAATAAAATAATGTTTATTTTACCATGTCATTAAATAATTACATCAGAACAACAACAACAAAACACAAAGCAGCCCGTGCAAGAATGTTACAGACTTTGGGGAGAAAGCATCATTTTGCTGATGCCTCAATTTTGGAATTCTCCTAGGCTCAAAACTTGATGACCATAGGACAGAGTTCTGGTCAACGCCAGGAGATAGATGAACCCAACAAATAGACTAGTCATCCTAGTGAAATAAGGGTGCTGGAAGGAAGGAAAAAATATCTTTACTTGGGGGACTTCTGGGAAGTTGGTGTTGGAGTAGGTAAGCAGGACTCAACTGTCTTACAAAAACAACACAGGAAGGCCAAAAACTGCCGAGGGAGCTGCTTTGGGAATCTGCAGACCAGGAGAGTGCTGTGCATCATGTAAGAGGGCGAAGGACAGAGAAAGATGAAGAAGCCGAAACAGAAACCCTGAGTTACTAGTGCCTGTGGCTGGAATGTCACCCATCCCCTACTCTAAAGGTGAACAGCCTGGATAAAACCCATGGCAAACTGCAGCCAACTGAGAGGGGAACAGATGGCTTCCTCACTGGGAAGAGGGAGGGTACAGCAGAGGGTGGAGAGTGGATTTTCTTCAGTGAGTTTGGCCAGCAGAGGCCTCTCTGAATCTCGGCTCTGGCCAGACCAGAAGCACAGGTAAGTGGAGAATTAAAGAGACACCTTTGTGATAAAATTCTCCAAAGAGTGCCATCTGCTGGTAGGCCAGAGAAGAAAAATGCTTTTTGGAGTTTCTTGTCCCACACACCTTAGATTTAATACAGATCTGATATATGCCCCATTTGTGGGGTCCCTAGCCCTATTTTGATAAGTAAAACTTAGAATAAGCTGAATCAAAAATCAAAGAAGGGTCATGAAACAAAACCATTAGCAATAGAGAGAAACTGACCATCAGAATAAATTCACCAGCATATTCAGATGCCTAGACATCAGCAAAAAATTACAAGCCATACGAAGAAAAAGGAGGAGATGGCCCAGCCAAAGGAACAAACTAAAAATCCTGATGAGACACAGGATTTAAAATAACTAATGATGATCACACAAATCTATTAAATCAATTCAAGGAGTTGAAGGAAAACATGAATAAAGAGATAACGGATATTAAGAAGACACTGCGTGAGCATAAAGAACAATTTGAAAGCCTGCAAAGAAAAGTAACAGAGCTTATGGGAATGAAAGACACAATGGATGAGATTAAAAGACAGGAGAATAAACAGAAGAATGGAAAAAATTGAACAGGGTATTAGGGAATTGAATGACAATGTGAAGAGCACAAATATATGCATTATAGGTGTCCCAGAAGGAGAAGAGAACAGAAAGGGGTCCAGAAAGAATATTTGAGGAAATAATGACCAAAATCTTCCTTTTATGAACAACATAAATATCAATATTCAAGAAGGGCAACGTACCCCAAACAGAATAAACCCGAGTAGACCTACGAGAGAGAATCAACAAAACCAAAAGTTAGTTCTTTGAGAAGAGCAACAAAATCAACAAACCCTTAGCTAGACTAACAAAGAAAAAAAAAGAGAGAAGATTCAAATAAATTTAATCAGAAATGAGAAGGGGGTCATAAACACTGACCCTGCAGAAATAAGAGAGATCATAAGAGGATACTATGAATAACTATACACCAACAAACTAGACAAGGTAGATGAAATGCACAAATTCCTAGAAACACACAAAAAACCTACACCTACCCTAAGAGAAACAGAAGACCCCAACAAACCAATCACAAGTAGAAAGGTTGAAACAATCACCAAAATACCTCCCCAAAATGAAAAGCCCATGAACAGATGACTTCACAAGTGAATTCTACCAATCATTCAATTATGATCTAATACTAATCTTACTCAAACTCTTCTAAAAAAACTGAACAGGAAGGAATGCTACCAAACTCATTCTATGAAGCCAACATCACCCTAATACCAACTCCAGATAAAGACACTATGAAAAAAAGAAAATAACAGACCCTTTTCTCTAATGAATACAGATGCAAAAATCCTCAATAAAATACTTGCAAACCAAATCCAAAAGCGCATTAAAAGAATACACAGCATGATCAAGTGGGTTTTACCCCAGGTGTGCAAGGGTGGTTCAGCACAAGAAAATCAATTAGTGTAATAAACCACATTAATAAATTGAAGAAGAAAAATCATGATCATCTCAACTGACGCAGAAAAGACATTTGACAAAATACAGCATCCTTTTCTGAAAAAGCACTCCAAAAGATAGGAATAGAAGGAAGTTTTCTCAATATGGTAAAATGCGTATATGAAAAACCCAAAACTAACATTGTACTCAAAGGTGAAACACTGAAAGCTTTCCCGCTGTGATCTGGAACAAGACAAGGATGCCAACTGTCATCACTGTTATTCAATATTGTGCTAGAAGTTCTAGCTAGATCAACTAGAAATTAATAGAAATAAAAGGCACCCATGTAGGAGAGTAAGAAGCAAAACTTTCACTATTTACTGATGATATGTTCCTCTTCCTAGAAAATCCCCCCACATCCACAACAAACTTACTAGAATTAATAGACGAGTTCAGCAAAGTAGCAAGATACAAGATATTAATACACAAAGATCAGTAGCATCTCTATACATTACTGATGAGCAACCTGAGGAGGAAGTCAGAAAAAAAAATTCCATTTACAATAGTGACTAAAAGAATCAAATATTTAGGAATAAACTTCACCAAGGACCTAAAAGACTTGTACTCAGAAAACTACAAAACATTGCTAAAAGAAGCTGAAGAAGACTTAAATGGAAGGGCATTCCATGTTGATGAACTGGAAGACTAAATATCGTTTAAATGTCAATTCTACCCTAACTGCTTGATAGACTCAATGCAATCCCATAAAAATCCCAACAGTCTTTTTCACAGAAATGGAAAAACCAATATCATATTCATTCGGAAGGCTAAGGGGTACCGAATAGACAAAAATGTCCTAAAAAAGAACCAAGTTGGAGGAATTTCACTTCCTAACTTTAAAACATATTACTTAGCTATGGTGGTATAAAGAGCATGGTAATGGCATAAAGATAAACATACTGGCCAATAGAAGTGTATCAAGAACTCAGAAACAGACCCTATCTCCGGTCAAGTGATTTTTGACAAGGCTGTCAAGCCCTCCCAGCTGGGCCAGAACCGTCTATTCAACAAATGGTGCTAGGAGAACTGGATATCCATATCCAAAAGAAAGAAAGAGGACCCCTATCTCACATCTTATACAAAGATTAACTCAAAATGGGCAAGGACCTAAATATAAAAGCCTAGAACTCCTAGAAGAAAAGGCAGGGGAACATATTCAAGATTTTCCTGAGCAAGGGGGACATTACTAGCCACCCCACTGAAATAAAAAGGATTTTAAAAGGATACTATGAACAACTGCATGCCAATGCATTAAATAACTTAGATGAAATGGACATATTCTTAGAAACACACAAACTGCCTATACTGACTCAAGATGAAATAGAAGATCTCAACAAGCCAATTACTAGTAGTAATGACATTAAGTCAGTAGACAAAAACGTCCCAAAAAGAAAAGCCCAGGACCAGATGGTTTCACATTCCAAACATTCCAAGAAATGACATTTGGATATTTTAGTGTGTTATCTCTGGAATTTAGACTCTGAGGCATCTGTTCCATAAGCTTGTATCCAGGAAGTTCTATGACAGTGCTTTCCTTGAATGCCAAGCACCAACCAACAACAAAACAAAACAAAACAAAAAAAAAACCCGAAAACCCCTTTCCCAGTCTTTGCAGATTGACCCATTGTAGTGCTTTCCTTCAGGGCTTAGCCATACAATGACATTGGAGAATACCTCCAGGCCAAAGCTTAGGACTGCCCAGATCCTTCCTGAGCAAGTGTCTTGTCTTGGACATGCACCTTTGGCCCTGGGAATTCCCCTGTTTACAAGGATATGGATATCTTCTTTTCCCTAGGAAACAGTTTCCTCACAGTCCTGGACACTGCACTTTAAATCCTACAGCCAGCAATTTCTCGTCCCAGGCCGCCAATCGTATGCTCTCCCACAGTGTTCTGCAGGAGAGCTCCGTGCGCTGCCTTCTACATGCAGGGCAAGTTCTGGGACAGCGGGTCCCAAAGCCACCACCAGACAGATTGAGCCTGAAGTACTTGCCCCAGTATGTACACATGGATTACTCTGCTCTTTCCGGAACTGGGACCAGGGATCCACACTGGAAGCACAGGCCAGCTCCACACCAGGCTGGTGAGTGGTGGGGGAAGAGTCAACTAAGAAATCCCTCCGCTTTTAAGTGGCCTTTTTCTTGATTTTGGCATGCTCCCTGTTACTGCAGACCTTTCACAGTTTTCTGGAGCTTTGAGAAAGATGTTTCTCCCAAGCATAATTTTATAACATATAACGAGAAATTATGAGTGTAAATTAAGAACAGAATGACTGCCCTTATTATACTAAACCTTATACTAAAAATTTCTGTGTAATGTTTTCCTTTCTGTAATCATTCTTCTCCATACACAAACATATTACTTGTTAAGTGTTAAAAAAAAAGTCCAGAAATGAAAAATCTAGGTGAAAGTGCCACATCATCCCATCCCCAAGATAACTGTTTAAAAATTGGTTGTGTATTCATTCAGCATCCCTTTCCAGTAGTTTCAAAACTTAATTATGAAGTATTTGATACCAAAAAATTTTTTAACACATGTATAAGTTAGAAAGCAATACCAGTATCTATAAACCAATTGCTCAATTTAAAAATAAAATATTTCCATTACCAAGAAGCTCCCTGTGTGCTGCTTCCTGGTCCAATTGTGTAACTTTGCATGGGATCTAACAAGGGAGGAGAGTAGGCTTAAAAAGTATGTCTATATTTGGGACATACAGAAAAAAATTGGAATATAGACTGTAAGCTTTATAGCAATGTTAAATTTCTTGAATTTAATAATTGCATTTAAGGTGGTTCCATAAGTGAACATCCTTGTTCTTAGGAAATGTACACGGCGGTATTAAGTGTTCAAGGAGCATGATGTATATACAATCTACACTCAAACGTTAAGAAAATGGATTGATAAATATACAGATGGAGTGATAGACTGATGGATAGAAAGAAATGGCAAATGTAGTAAAATATTAAAATTGGTGGATACGTGTATTTAGAGGTTAGGGGTATGTTGGCGTTTTCTGTTTAGGGTTTGTATTATTTTTCTTACTGTCCTGTAAATTTGAAAACATATCAAATTAAAGTTTTTCTGTTTTTTAAAAAATTATGCTTAGCATTCTCTGTGGGTTAACTAAGTCCATAATATACTGGGGAAGATTTCCAACAAAAAGGGTTTAAAATGCTGGCTTTTACTGAAAGCATGCATGCTTTCTCTGTACTAAAAATTCTGTTTCATCTCATTGTTATTACACTGATTTTCCCTTAGTCCATTTCTGCACTCTTCCATTTAAAAAAAAACATGTACACCATCACAACTCCTTTTTGAAAAGTAGAAGGATGTAAATACGTTACATAAGCAAATGAATGACCCCCATTCCCAAAGGTTCTATCTACTTTTCCGTTTTTCTTCACGAGCATGGAAAGTACGGTGCGCCCGCCCTGCACCTCCAAGAAAACAACCCGGAACATTTACAAACTTTCTTGGCCAGTGCACAGGCCAGAAGGCAGCAGGGCGTCCGGGCTGGAAGGGCAGTCAGGATCTTTAGCTCTGTCTAATCCAACCCTGAGATCCTATGTGGCGAAGGGATCTGCCCACGGCCGAGCCAAGGAAGAGTTAAGTTCCACGGCCCCTGGGCCCTCGAAAGCCAGGAATACAGCAGCTTGCTCCGAAAGAGGCGCTTCTCGCAGTTCCCGGGCCATAGCGGCCTTGACTACAACCTTAGCTCTGGGGTCTGACTCCTTACTTGCAGCTCTCCACGCTGTGGCCCGAACATGGCTAAGCAGCCCAGCAAGGTACAAAGCGGTCATATCACCCGCTTCCGCAGCTCCTGCGACTACCGGATACAGGGGAGGCGACTCAGCCGCTGCGTCCGGGGCCGCCCCACAGGGCCGGAAGAGGTGGGGTCTCCGTGAACCCGGGCGGGGCGGGGCCTCCACAGCCTGCGTGGGGAATTCGCGCACCTGGCTCAGCATCTCGGAGGAGAAAGAGAAGCAAGCCGCGGGCCCTGCCTTTTAGTCAACAGCAACCCAAACTCTGAACACTGTTGATGAAACCCCAAATCACAGTTGAAATTAGATGACCATAATTCATTTTACTCCTGTCAGTCTGAGGCAAAAGACCTCCTAGAAGATCACTTTTACAGTTTTTAATCTTATTTTCACCGTTATAATAGGCTCTTCCCCTTAACTTCTCCCTCTCTTTTATGTTTGAAATCTCGTCCTATTCAGTAAGCTCCTACATAATTCGCCATTTCTGACCTACTCCCCTGAGGATCTGAAAGGTGACATCTTTGCGGTGAAGAGCAAGAGAAGATTGTCTGCTCTGGCTGTTGTGCAAAGTAGCTCTGTCAATTGGCCTTTAAAGTCCAACAGCTTCAATGGTATTTGGAGTATATGTGGCAAATGGCATGCTTTATGTAACTGGAAGTCTACAGAAGCACAGTAAAGGCCGCTTGAATTCTCTTTCTCTCTCTTTTTTGTAAGAGGAATTCTTTAATAGCCATTGGGCCCTGACCATGTGCTACTAGGGGGCAAAAGAATCTGAGTTTCTCCTCATCAACTGCCTAGTAAACCTGTCCTCCTAGATAAGGAGCTAATGTGATTATTGGCAGGATTTAGTTCCTCAAGGGCTTTGTGTAGGAGGCCTCCCTCATTCATATGTTACATGGGTTTCTCCAAAGGTCAGCTCACAACATGGCAGCTGTCATTCCACAGAAATGAATGAGTGAGCAAGAGACGTGCACACAAAATGGAAGCCAGGCTTTTGGTAATCTAACCTTGTGACATCCCATCACTTTTGCTGTATTCTATTCATTAGAAGCAAGTCAGTAAGTCCAGTCCACATATAAAGGGAGATTACACAAGAGCATGGATTCTAGAAGGTGTGGATCATTCAAGGCCCACCATCACTTATATAACCTGATTGATTATAATGGACTCCTACCATCATGGAGGTAGCATTTTTTTCTTACAGGAGTAGAAATTATTCTGGATTTGGATTGCTTTGCCTGATTTATGATTCTCTTACATACTAATCTCTTACATACTTACATCTGTGGACTTTTTGAATACCTTACACTCCGTATACCTTACACAAGCATCTCACACAGCATTGCTTTTTAGCAAAGCATGTTCTCATTTAAAATGTAAAGCAGTGGATTGATGTCTGTGGATTCATCAGTCTTATCGTGTTATCATGTACTCCATCATTCTGAAGCAACTAGTCTCATAGAATGATGGACAACCTATTGAAGGTATAGTTTTGGAACCAGGTGAGAAAATACTTTGGGATGCTATCCTATAGGATTTGGCATATGTTACAAATGAGCTAACAGTATTGATATTTCTTCTGTTGTCAGAATTACACAGTCCAAAGAGTAGAGGAGGGAATGATGCCTCACTAATACATCTGACACACTGCCAAAAGTTTTTGTTCCGTTGTGGAGAGAGACAACTTGCCCTGAGCATAGGCTTTGGATATACCAGCATGTTATTGCTGAGTGTGCCAGACTGCAAGACTTGTCCATCTCCTGATACTGAGCAGTTTCTGTAGCTAGTCAGATAGGCAACTGTTTTAGTCCATCAAAGGGGTGCTGACGCAAAGTACCAGAAATCTGTTGGCTTTTATAATGGGGGTTTATTTGGAGGTAAAAGCTTACAGTTCCAGGGCCAAATCAAGGCATCAGCAGAGATGCTTTCTCAACAAAGCCAGCTACTGTTGAACCCGGTGGATTGCCATGTGGTGAAGCAAAATGGCCGTCGATCTCTGCGAGGTTTCAGCCTTCCCCTCTGGTCTTCCTCTCAGGCTCAGCTGCTCTGCTTTCTTTTCAATTTCAGCTGCAAGCTGGCATAGGGCTTGTCTCTTGGGGCTTCCTCTCTCTCCTGGCATAAAACTTCTTTCCAGGCCTAATATGTCAGTCTATTCCCAATTTCAGCTGTAAGCTATCAGGCAAAATGGCTCATCTCTCCCCAGGGCCTCAGCTGTTTGAGCTTTCTCCTGTCACATGGCAGGATCAAAAATGACAGAGCTCTCTTCTTGTGTCTGTCTCTTTGTGAGTCCGCTTATATCAGACCCACCAACGGGTTGGGGACTCAACCTGAGTCATGCCTTACTGATGTGGTCAAATCAAAAAGCCCTAAAAGCAATCTTAACAGATAATCTAATCAAAGGTACTCCAACTGAATTTAATGCAATCAAAGGGTATCATACCCACAGGCATAGATTAGTTTACAAACAATATTTCTCTTTTTGGGATTCATAAAATAATCTCAAACTGCCACAGCAACTAAGTAGGTCAAGTCAGCCACACCGTGACCATTCAACTGCAGCTCCCCTGGGGGAGAGGAACCGGCTTGTTTGCTGCTTGCTCAAAAACTGCTAGTCCCTTGGCCCTGGGTTCTTCTCCTGTAATGTAACCCACTGTATATAAAGGAGTTATCTAACCCTCTGTATCACATTATTGGAATTGGGGTTCCAGGAACTGGTGCAGATATGTTGACATACTGGTTACCACTTTTGTTGTAATATAATCTTGTCTGTGACCCTAGAGTCTCCTCTCAGTATTCATGAAACTGTAGAAATCCAACTGGTTGGAAGTAGGATAAAATCTCAGACCCTTCATAGCTCTTGCCATCTATCTCCGTGATTTCAAGTTCTGTTGATGTAACAATTTTTGAATCCAGAGTTGTTGTTCCATAGGGATACATTTTCCCGAAATTAAACACTGAGACTGCCACCTGACCATTTTCAGCTCATTCCCCTAAGTAAGGAGGTTAAAACATGATTATGGTGCTTGCTGGAGTGATTGGCCCTGACTACTATGGGGCAAAACGGGTAGAGAGGAATATGGCTACTCAGGGGCTCTCATGGAATACCTCATAATACAATGCTAAATTGTAAAAATTAAGTAGACTATCATAACCATATATAGGCAAGACAGCCAAGCACCAGATCCTCCAGATCCTTTGGTCACTGAATAGGTAAAATTGAACCAGCTGAATTACTGGTTCAAGGCAAAAGAAACAGGAAATGGTGGCAGGGGTGAGAAATCATGAGCCTCCTAGATTCATGACCACTGGCAGAATTGAGGGCTGTTATTTACCACAGGTGATTCTTATTAGAGAAGTCTGGGCATAAAACATGCTGCTACCCACACCCTATCCTGGAGATTGATTCACTTGGTCTGGAATGGGGCCCTGGAATGTTTTTGTTTTTTTTTTACAAGTAGCCCAGGTGATACCACGGAAGTTTGCAAAGCACTGCATTAGCTGTATTTTTTCCTCACTGGGTTATGTGTGTTTATATATTTTTCATTTTCTTTCCTATATTATACCACTACTGCATATGGTGGTGGTGTCACAATTTTGTCTACAGATTGCCAACTACGAAGGCAAGATTATTATAGAACCAGTGAAGAATTGGACATCACACAGAGGTCCTAGACTTGAAGTTGGATGAGGGAAAGTTGCATTGTTAGGAAGAATTTTATTTTTTAAAAGATGTGCTTCCTTTTATTACTTAGGAAGTTATTTAAAAATTCATATAAATAAACCTTTTCAAATTGCTTAAACATTCAGATTTTATTGCTTTAGAGATTTTTTAAAAAAAATTATTGGGGTAACATATATACAACATAGTTTCCTATTTTAACATTTCCTATTGTAACATTTTCAAGTATACAGTTCACTGGTATTAATTACATTCACAATGTTGTGCTTCCATCACCCCAAATAGAAATTGTGTATGCATTAAGCACTAACTTCCCATTCCCCACTTCCACCCCAGTAACCTATAATCTACTTTCTGTCTCTGTGAATTTGCATATTCTAGTTTTTTCATATAAGTGAGATGATGCAATATTTGTCCTGGCTTGCGTCACTCAATATGATGTGTTCATGATTCATCCATGTTGTACCATGTATCAGAACGTCATTGTTTCTTATGGTTGAATAATACTCCACTGTATGTATACACCACATTTTGTTCACTCATTATCCATTGCAGGACACTGGGGTTGCTTAGAAAGAAGCATTTTAAATGTGTAAATATGTATGTAGATGTTGAAAAACCAAAGAGATGGACTATATATTAGACCTCTGAAATATTTTTATACCTGCTTTTCAGTCATCAAACCCATGTTATGAGTTTGGTGAATCTTGGTAGGAACAACGGTCCCAACTCCCAATGTGGAAGCTGAGAAGGTCAGATATACTTGCTGTCTCTGATGCCTGACAGTTTCAGTGCTGGCACAAGACTAAACTTCCTCAATTGCATATTCCTATCAGACTTTGAATCTGGAGTGAGTGATGTAAATAAGCAGAGTATTTGGAATCCAGTTTCCCAAGGCATCACGGCCAGCAGAAGTATACACAAGCTTCCAGCTCTTCAGGTTGACTTTGGCAATGATTTTGATCATCTAGCTTCCTTTGATTTCTATGTTTTTCAAACTTGGCTCTCAAGCCTTTCCATCAAATTTGTGAGCTACCTGATATCTTCCAAGAAAGTCTTTTTCTGCTTAATTTTGTTTGCAACCAAGAACCCTTACTAGTCTATATTTCAATGACATTCATTGTGGTAGATTGAACTATGTATCCCAATAAAGACATGTTCTTAACTGAATTCCTTTGGGTGTGAGCTCATTTGTAAATAGGGCCCTTTGAAGCTGTATTATAACTAAGGTGCAGAACTCATTTGTGAATAGGATCTTCTAAGATCCTAAGTGTAGCCAATTGAATGAGGGCAGGCCTTAATCTGTATACATGGAAGCCTTATTAAGAGAGGAAATTCAGTCACAGCCAAAGGAGCCAGAAAGCTGGAAAGTGGAAGAAAAAAAAACATAAGAGATCAAGGACATAGCCATATGATAAAGAGACAGAGATACAAACCAAGGAACTCCAAGGATTGTGGCAAGATAGCACCAGAATGCTATAACTTTGGGGAGAAAGCACGGCTATGTTGACACCTTGATTTTGGACTTCTAGCCTCTGAAACCGTGAGCCACCCCATTGTATTGTATTTGTAATAACAGTTTGGCAAATGAAAATATTCATTCTCTATGAGTCAATTATACTGTTTCAGATAATTATTTCCCCTCCCAGCGCACCAGAATTTGGAGGTGATATTGTACAATGGTTTCTCTGGTAAACAAGAAGTTAAATCTGTTAAGATTTTAAATCATGATCACTGATGTGCTTTAAAATTTAAAAAAAAAAAAAATAAATTTGATTCATTTATTTTCACTAATTTACTTTAAAACCATATTAAAACTTTTAAAACCATATTAAAACTATAATCATAAGGGCAATTTGCCCTCAAATACTATATATATATGATTATGAGTAAGATTGAGTATTTTGATAAATCAGGAAGATTATCCAAATTTAGAATAAGCATGATATTTCAAACTTAGGGCCCAGATATGTGAAGAGGAAAAATGTGTGTGGCAAAAATACATGGTGGATAATGCATATAATTACATTTTATAATTAAAGTGCACCTGGTATGTAATTGCTTAGCCAATTTATAGAACTTGTGAGTAATTTTAAAGGAGAATTACTGAGCACAATCAGTAAAACACCTTTCAACTATGTGAAATATGCCAAATACTTTAAATAGGGTATATGTTACACAACCATGCTGGCCTATAGTTAATTGATACAGTATATCTGAATTATAAACTAAATTATAGACCCCCTAATATTCTGAAAATATGCAAAGGATTCCAAGTGTTTTAGCTGCTCCTCCAGATACTCATTTGTTAATTTATTAACACGAGAGGCAATTAACACAATGCTAAAAATAAACATGCATCAGTTATACAATACATAATACATACATACAAAACTCTTTTGTCCATCACAATTGGTGAATGCAAACAGAACATCTATATATACCCTTAATGCATTATTATTCTCACAAGTAAAAGAGGAAAAAAAAAATAGTGAATTTAATGCTATTCAGCACCGTTAGTAAAGTCAGAAGACTTAACATCTCCATATAGCAAAAACATTTGCTTTTGTAACACCAAACATGTAAAGCTAATTATTTTGTTCTATTTTTAACATGAATTATTTTATTTACATTACTCTTTGTTCAATAAATTTTAACAATATTTAAAAATTATCTAAATTCATAAAACTATTTCAGAAATTTCAACATTTAATTTTTATATGTACATACAAGGAAGTCCATGAAAACAGTTAAAGAAATGTAGTCAGAAAGTTCAAGCAACATTACCAAATTTAGCAAAATTCCAACCAAATCAAGGCATTCAACATTCAAATATCTTTATATGCTGCTGCTAATGTGAACATGAAAAGTTCCAGTAATAAAAGTCAATGAGAATTAACGTTGACACCACCAATAGAAAATGTATTTTAAGAGGCATGACATATGACACATGTTTAATAGCAACAATAATAATGAGTTAATAGAAAAGTTTTATAACAATGTCATATATGAACTACCTGGTTTGAACGTATGGTATCCATTAAGCACTAACTTCCCATTTTGATCGTATGGTATAGGTATATAGGGCTACAGAAGTTGATTTCAAAAAATATATTTTAGCAGCCATAATTTTATTTCCAGTTAAAACATAGTAAAATGCTAAAAGTAAAATTTATAATTAACTAAATAGTACCCAATATTAGAAAATTTAAAATCCCATGCTATTCTAGCAATAATATCCTCTAATATAATGTAGTCCAATGTAAGGATTGTGGAAAGCCAATAATAAACAATCACATGTAAATATGGTCTTAGAGTTTCACTGAAATACTTAGGTAGCAAAATATATGAAAAAGTAATAGAAAAGTAAAAAGATAAAATCAAAAAAATATTGCACAACCACATTACCTAGAAAGTAAAGTTGATGTTTATATCATGGATGATACAAATTATCTTCCATATAAAAAAAGGTATAAATATTTCTTAGAACTTATCAGCATCTACAGTTTAGTATCATACATTATTTGAATCACTGTTGAATGAGGTAATTGCCAAGTCTCTAACAATGCTTTTATCCTACTGGAAATATTTAAGGGCAGCAACCAGAAAAAATTTCTCTAAAAATATTTCAGAATCAAGAACAGCTATATGTGCAGCTCTCCCAATCAGTGAGTCAGCTGTATTGGGCAATGCATTGATGACATTATATCGAACCAAGTTACAATCCTTGCTTTGCAGAACTGGGCGAAGCAAGTTATGGATCATTTCTGAATAGATCTGTCCTATGAAACAAATAGAAAAAAGGGAAATTAGTTCACATGAGTAAATGAAAGAAAATTTTATGTCTACTTTTTTATAATTTATTAAGATTAGTTACATTATTTCCATTTAAAGCAGAAAATGTCTTTTATCAAGTTTTTTTTCTCTAACTTTCATTTTTGAGAGTTGGAAAATATTTTTATGGAAAATATAAGTAATCACATTATTTATTTACACAGCCAGTAAAAATAACAACTTTCATTATACACTATTCTTGTCTATTTGATATTTTTAATTCAAAGCAATGCTTATGACAAAGGAAAGAATCTTCAACATTAAGTCTCTTATAACTGTAAAACCACTATGAAAATAATAAGTTGGCTGTGGTGAGGCATTTTGATAAGGCAAAACAAAAAACTTTAAAGTACTTTAGAAATGTTTCCATGGCAGACAACATTTCCAGATCATTGAGAAAGAATAAACACCTTCCTACAGTTAGAAAAACATTGTAAGTTTGGCTCAAAGAACAAACAGGCCCTTTAGGTTTATTTAATGCTTTTAATTCAAAGTTACATTCCTCTATCCCTCTTTTTGGTTAATTCCTACAATGGGTTTAATGAGATTATGCTAAGCTTAAAAGAGAATATTAGATATACCCAAACATAAATACACAAACTGCTTTAAAAGGGGCAAAACATTGACTTTAATGCTTATACTGCTACATATTGCTAAATTATAATACATATAGTATATATTATTAATTATATAGTACTAAAACTGAGTGCTAACATGTATCTACTGTATCTGTGAATTTTAGATAGGGAGGGTAGGTGTTAAATTTCAGAGGAGAGGTAAGATGTTGCTCTCAGGAATGATAAGAAGGGACTAATAAACAGAAGCACAATTAGAGAAAGAAGAGAGAAATGTTTGAGTGAAAGATCAGTATCACATAGATTCATGAAAACGTTTTACTCCTACATCTACTTGAGTTTCAGTGGTTCCATGCTACTTTTAAAGTATGTTTACTAGACAGTGGCCATACAAATGTACATAGGGGAGTCCCTACCTTAAGGAGCTACCCACTGTTACAATCTGGAAAAAGCAAAGGTTCAAGAGTTTGTTTAAAATCAACCTCATTCCAAAAACGAATCTGAAGCAATATTGGGAGGTAGGAGACCCGGGTTCTTGTCCTAAGTCTATAATTAACTAATAGTGACTTTGGATAATCCACTTAACATTTCTGGGCCTCAGCTATAAAATGAGCAAACAGAACATAACTCTCCTTCTGGTTCCAAATATCTATGATTTAAATTTCTTTTATTACTCACAAATAGCAAAGGAATAAATGAAATTTTCATCGCTCACTACCAGTAAAAAGAGGCAAGTCCTTGCTGCCATCTTTGACCAAAAGTGGGGTATAGAACATGCAGCATGACCATTACACAATCACAAATTCCATTAATCCTTAGGAAATCAAAGAAGAGACTACTTTTGAGGCAGTAAAAGGCAGAAGCATTTGTAGTTAGAAGAAAGAACTCTTTCAAAAGAAAAACTACTGTTCTGTTGGGAAAGACATGTGACATGGCAGGAGACAAAGAAAAATGGAGGAAAGATAACTGTTAATATCAGTGGGTGGAAAATAAAATAAAAGGAAAGAGTAAGGTGAGAACAGGAGAGAGAATAATATGGGGAAAAGTTCATGTATAGATATAACTCTCTGAAATACTCCTAATTTACTTTGTTACCTGATTGTTTGTCCTTTAAAGCTGTTTTACACATCTCAATGCGGGCAGAGTGATAAGGAACATAGCGATCCTGCAGAGATCCCACCAGCACAACATTTTTGAAGTAATGAAGCCCTGTGAAGGGAAAATACAGAAGTAATTATAATGCAATAATTAATTAGATATAAAACATCTTACTATTGTATTTTTATCAAATTGGAAAAAAAAATTTCCTCAGCAGTACTAATTTTAGGATTTTTAAAATACCTGATGAAATCTTTCTCCAAATTTCTACATATTCTGTACAAAAAAGCAGCTTTATTGTATATGGTCTATGTGCTGATATGAGAAATATTTGCACAAGAAAGCAAGAATTGTAGTGTGGTGATGTGAGGAGGTGGGGGAGAAATTAGGTGTGATGGACTAAGGTTCCTGAGAAAGCATTTCAGGAAATTCTTACCTTCTAAAAAGCGTCCCTCAATATTTAGGAATATTTCCCAAACAAACAAAATTACACCCTTTCATAAAAAACAAACAAAACACACTATATAAAATCATTGAAAGCTTTTTACTTTAAGTTTTCATTTGACTTTTGTCTAATAATATTAATATTTTCTCTTTACTTGGAAGATGGTGTCAGAGGGACATAGGTTTTGTCAGTCATAACAATAATAGATTCATTACATCCACCCTTTTGTCAGGTTCCTCTAATACCTTTTTTTCAGGGGGTGGGGCGGTAAACTAGCTGAATTTAGGGCTTGTGACCTTTGGGTACTTTGTTAATTAGTTCATATAAATACTGAAACCATGTTCTAGCTCATATAAGTACTGAAAACATATTCTTGATCTCTTTTATACTGGTAATGCTCTAAATTTACTATCTGACTAAACGAGTCAATTAAAAAAAATGGCATGACTATTCAATTAAGATATAAATCAATAATGGTAATGCATTAACACTGGGGTGTAGTGTCTGGAATTTTTATTCTGGAACATTCCAGAGTAAAATTTTGTTACTTTAGTGCCCACTTAGCCAATTGTGGGGACTGCTGTGGGTCCAGAATGTAGGAAGGCTCTGTAGAAGCTCCTTTTCACCCCTGGAATTTAAGAATAATAATCTTGAGAGTGTGGACCCATGCACAGCACCTCATTTTCAAGGTCCTGAAGATGGATGATTGGTGCTTAATACATATTATCTTAATGATATTTGCTCTTAGATAAATATAGCAATTACCTTTGAAAGAATTTGACATAAACGTAAAGTATGTTATAAAAACAGCTTAAAATTGTTACAGAGATAATGGAGCTAAGGTACAAATCCTTTCCATGTGAAATGCATACTCAACAATTTTACTACTCAAAGTCTACTCTTACCAATTCTAACTCATAACTATCAACTTTCTCCACATTCAATCCTTATCTCCTCTGTATATAGTATCTATGACAAACATTAGGGCATCTTCTCTTTTTTCTCAATGAGAAGATATATTTGGCAGCAATTTGATATAAACTTCTAGGGTTATAAATGAAATAATCAAATGTCTAAAGAATTAATTCATTTGCACGTACATATTTGAAATCATATTTTGTAAAAATATTAACAGTTCTTAAAGGTGTATACTACACAGTGTGTGGAAGCCTTTCTCAACATTCATTTTTGTACTGTCCTAATTGATGATTTTTCTTCAAACCACCAGTACCTTCTACCCCTCTTCACTCTTAGCTTATGACCTTGCGTTCTATTTCTCTAAGAATGCAGAAGCCAGGAGACAACTTCCACAAACTCTCACCTTAACATATACCAACCTACCATATCTGTACCATCATGTTCTGCCTTCCCTTGTGTTTCTACTGATGAATTGTTTATGCTCCTATTTTAGGCCACCCCTTTCACTTGTACACTATGTCCCAAGCCCTCCTGTGTATTTAAAGAGATGACTCTAGTTAGTAGTTGTGCTCTCTCTCCAGAATTATTACTTTTCATTTTTTGTATGGATCATTCTTTATCAGTATACAAAAAGTTTGTCTTCCACCTTAAAAAAAAAATTAAAAAACTTGTACCTTGACCCTACACATCTCTGCAATGACCATCCTATTTCTTGGCACTACTTTATTGCAGAATTCTTCCAGAGTTCTCTATGTGATCTGCCTTCTCTTCCTTTTCTTCTACTCTATTGAGCCCACTCTTAAAAGGATTTCTTCTTCATTACTCTGTAGAAACTGCACTTTCAAGCTTACCAATCACCTCAATGTTGCGAACAATCTAATGATCAATTCTCAGTCATCTTATTTGACCAAATTTTTACCAATGCTGCAAATAGCCTATATGTATATCCAAAAACCAGTGTTTTATTTCAAGACAGTGTCTTCTCCAAATAAATCAAAATAAAGTAATTCAGAGATTACTGTTATCAGTGATTTTGTAAGCAACCTGAATATACAGCAACTTCCTCTTTTACTAAGGGATAATTTTGAGAAAGAAAAAATTTACTTTTTATCTAGACACATATAATAATTTTTCCTTTATAGAAGTAGTCTATCTCTCTGCTTTCAACTATCATTTTTATATCTTGATTACCAATTCTGAATTACTGGACAGGTTCATTTACCAGATATAGCAGTTTGGCATTGTTTATGAATTCCAAAAATAGGTATTGGATTATGTTTGTAAACTGGTCTGTTCCTCTGGGTGTGATTAATTTATGATTAGGGCTTTGATTGGGCCATGTCAGTAGGACGTTGAGTCCCCGCCCCCTACACAGCAGAGAAGAGAGTGGTAGTTTTAAAGCTAGAGCCTGGGAAGTAAACACACAGGAGAACACAGAAGAATAGAGATGGCTCCTTAGACACATCAGAAGCCCTGTGGAAAGAGACAGAGCCATTCCCCTAATAGTCTACAGCTGGCCTTATGGAAAGAGCACAGCAACTGAGACCAGAGAGAAACAGATCCCCAGGAAGAGAGAAACTCAAGAATTGGCAGACATCGGCAGCCATCTTGCCCCAAAACATGGCAATAGACTTTGCTGAGAAAAGTAACTTATGCTTTATGACCAGGTAACTGTAAGCTTCTATCCCAAATAAATACCCTTTATAAAAGCCACTAGATTTCTGGTATTTTGCATCAGCACCCCTTTGGCTGACATATAAAGAATTTGGTACCAGGAGTGGGGTAGTGCTTTTGCAATTACCAAAATGCAGGAATGGTTTTATAAATGGGTAAGGGGTACTTTTTGGAGGAATTGTGAGATGCTTGGTAGAAAAGACCTACAGTGCTTTGAAGAGACTGATGATAGTAACATGGATTCTAAAGAGACTTTTTATGAGGCCGTAGAAGTAAATGATGAAACGATTATTGGAAACTGGAAGAAAGGCAATCCGTGTTTCGAAGTCGCAGAGAACTTAGCAAGATTAACTCCTGGTGTTTTATGGAAGGCAGAATTTGAAAATGGTGAGCCTGGGCATTTAGCTGAAGAACTTTCCAAAGTAAACTCAGAAAATGCGGCTTGGCTTCTCCTTGCAGCTTACAACAAAATGCTAGATGAATGAGATAAACTGAGGACTGAATTGTTGGGCACTTAGAAACCAAAAACTGATTCCAGAAATTCCAAGCCTTTGGAAATCAAGTCCCCAGAGGATAGTGCTCCATTTGAGGACTTAACTAAACTTAGAACTTGTAAATCAGGATTGAAGATGCAGTTATCTAGGAAAGATTTGTGGAAAGTCTTATTGTCTGATGGCTTGGACCCCTGCTTCTTGCATGCTAAATAAACAAGCTTTCTGAGAGAGCTGTATGAACAGAACCACTGTCAGCTTGGACTAAAAGGGACATGGAAAGGAGAGAGTGAAGGAGAAACAGTTTTAAGAGGAAAACCATGGAAGCTGAGATCTGGATCTAAGACACCACCTTGGGCCAAGAGAGGAATCCCACCCATGTATACAGAGAGGGTGAGTTTGCCCCAGGAGTTGAAGAGGGTGAAGCACATTCCTCAAGGATTAAGGCGGTTAAGGTCACCACTCCATAGGTCTAAGAGGGACGGACCTGTCCCCCATGGATTAGGGAAGGCCAGGTGGTCAACTCGTTGCTCTGAGAAGGTTGAGCCTGTATGCCAAAGATTAGGGAGGATGTTGTCTTCACTTCACTGTACTATGGGGGCTAAGGATCCAACCCAAAGATTGGGTAAAGTGTGGCAACACTCTTGGAGGGTGAGGTTGGAGCTTGGTTGGCACCCAGATGCTTGACGAGGGTGGAACCAAGAAAATGGCCATTGTGCAAGCCTGTGGAAAGGGTGGGTTCCCATAAGGCCCCAGGAAGAAGAAACCATTGTCTTAAGACTGACTCTCAGACTTTGACATCTAATGAATTATGTCCTGCAGGTTTACTGAACTGTAAAGGACCCACGACTCATGTTTTCCTCCCAATTTCTCCTTATGATAATGAAAACGTTTATCCTTTATCTGTCCATTTGTGTATTGGAAGCAAATAAATTGTTTTTTAAGTTTCAGAGGTCTATATCCAGACAGGACTTTTCGTCAAGACAAACTGTATTTTTTTAAACTGATTATGATATGATTTTGTGCTTTAGTATTGCTATTGAAATAAGGTTTTTTGACTATTGTAATGTCTTTTTGGAATTTAGGGATGGAGTGTAGCAGTTTGGCATTGTTTATGAATTCCAAAAATAGATATTGGATTATGTTTGTAAACTGGTCTGTTCCTCCGGGCATGATTAAATTATGATTAGGGCTTTGATTGGGCCATGTCAGTAGGACGTTGAGTCCCCGCCCCCTTGGTGGGTGGGAACTCACAGAGAAAACTACACAGCAGAGAAAAGAGTGGGAGTTTTAAAGCTGGAACCTGAGAAGTGAACATACAGAGGGACACAGAGGACACAGAGGAATAAAGACAGCTCCTTAGCAGAAGCCCCGGGGAGAGAGAGAGAGTTGTTCACCTGATAGTCTACAACTGGCTTTGTGGAGAGAGCACAGCAGCTGAGCCCGGGGAGAAATGGAGCCCCAGGAAGAGAGGAACCCAAGAAGCCTGAACTCTTGGCAGACGTTGGCAGCCATCTTGCCCCAACACATGGCAATAGATTTTGGTGAGGGAAGCACACTTTATGACCTGGTAACTGTAAGCTTCTACCCCAAATAAATACCCTTTATAAAAGCCAACAGATTTCTGCTATTTTGCATCAGCATCCCTTTGGCTGACTAATACACCAGATAACCTGACATGAAACCTTGTTCACCACTCCTAACACCAAATTCCATTTTTATTTGGAATTAGACTATCATCATTCTATTAATATAAGAAATATTGGTCATCTTTAATTTCTAATTCCCCCACATCTAAAAAGTGATCAAGTTTTGCTCACTCTATCCGTATAACGTTTATTCCTTCCCATTTCCACTGCCAGGTCCCTTTCTCCTTTTTTTTTTAAAGATTTATTTTTATTTATTTATCCCCCCCTTGCTGCTTGTGCTCTCTGTGTCCATTTGCTGTGCATTTTTCTGTGTCTGCTTGTCTCTCTTTGTTGTGTCATCTTGCTGTGTCAGCTTACCACACCACGCAGGCTGGCTTTTCACCAGGAGGCCCTGGGAATCGAACCTGGGTCGTCCCATATGGTAAACGGGAGCCCAACCAATTGAGCCACAGCCGCTTCCCGGTCCCTTTCTCCTTGAACAATATACCACAATTTTCCACTTATTGGTCTCACTGCTTCTAATTTATCTCCTGAAAACTCATTTATGTGCTTCTCTTATTTTAAAATTTTCAGAAGAGTTTACATTTATTTATTGTAGAAACTGTTTTTAAAAAAATTTCATCATAAACTTTTGGAAAATTTCACATCCGTTATTAAATTTAAGTTACACATTTCTGGGAGGGATCAAAACAGTGACCGTATCTTTGATTTGTCCTAGTTTAAAGTATCAGATTAAGTTTTAAAGCATAAAATAAAATGTATATATTTCTCAAAACAATAAATACTGGTTCCCAAATATTTATAGGATAAGGTCCACCCAATTTAGTTAAGTGGCCTCTAACTTCAATATCTGGTCCTAACTTTTAGTGGAGCTTAGCCAAGCAAGATATAACCAGGTGGGAAGAAGACACATTGGACTGGGTATGAGGAGACTGATTAGTTTAGGGCTAAAAAGCTCTATCCCAGAGAATACCAGTATATTTCACAGCAGTATGGAAACTAATGTTATTGAATACATAAACAAATCAACAGATTAAAGGAGAACTTACTAATTGGTGTGTGGAATTATGGGTGGGTCCAGAAACTGATTCCCTTAGCACTCTCAGGTAAGTGGGCAGGGCTAGGAGCTGGAGTCCCTAGGACAAGCCCTAGCTGGGGAATAACCTGGTTGGTTTGTTGGTTTACCCCACAATGGTTTACCCCATTGTACTTTAAAAATTTAATCATTTGCTATGTGTGCCCTGATTTGAAAAGGTTGGAAAAGATAGTGTTAAACTGTATTTAGTGCTCTATAGTTAAGAAAGAAGTATGTAAAATACTTGACTAATTTCTCTCCACATAATTAAAAATAAAAATACATCTGTGTTTAGTATCTTACACACAGTGAGCTCTTAAATATATTAAATGTTGATTGACTAACGGGTTATGCTTTCAAAAATTCTCTAAGTGGCTACTGAGAATGCCTGTTCCTCGAGGGTTTTGGATAGGTAACGTGCTTTCTCCCATTAAAGAAAAAGTGTTTTTCTTTTTTTGTCTTTTTTTTTTTTCCAGGGGAGAGTGCAAACGCAGTCCCCCACTACCACAATTTATGCAGTCGAGTTTCCCACATTTGGGGAAATTGCAGGAGTCAGCACATCCGGAGTGCAATGGATAAGCCTCGCCCTGGGAAAACCACCTTCGTGATCATGGTATCTCCCCTGCCAGGTAAGTATAAAAGAAAAAAGTTTTTAAGCATTCCTCCTTTACCGCCTTGCCGGCTTCCATCATCCACCAAGGACAAAGCAGTTGTGTATATCCTTCTAAACTCCTTTTTATTCATTGCACAATTTTTAAATTTTTACTTGTAAAATATAAATGGATTATAGTATATGAAACACAAACGTTTTTTGTGTCTTGTCTTCTTCCCTTAATATTTTAGGAACAACTTTTCAGTCCTGTACAAATATATATACCTTACTCTTTTAACTACTATATAGTAACTATTTCATGGTTAAATTTTTGTGTATCTCTTCTGTTTCTATCCTTCAAAGTGCATTTTAAATTTAGTAATTATAGTTTAATAGTTTTTCAACAAAAATGTATTAGTATGAATATTGTGCTTTCACATGGAAAGTTTACTTTTTACATCAGCCAAGAATCAAGTTAGTTAAATAGAATATAACTCTTTTTTGATCACAAGAGTTTTAATAATTTCTCTTTTGGTTTCAAATCCTGGCCTACCAGTGCTGACTACAAAGATGAGAAACCAAAGATGGTAGGCCCCTGAGTTGCAAAGCTGGTAGGAATTACTGAAGTACTTCATCTGAGTTTAATTCCAGCTAATAAAAATATATGAATCATTTATTTTTGGAGTTTACACTCTAGGTTCATCTCCTCTGGACCTACACTGATTCCACCTGCTGAAAGATTACCCGAACTAGCCTGTGGATTGATATTACACTCAGCCTCTGAACTGGCTTATTCTTTGTTCAAAAGTGCTTTAAACTTGGGAAAGTAACAAGATTTTCTCATATACAGAACAAGATGGCTTAAACCAGAGAAATTTCTAAGTATTTTAGTTACTTTTCAGGATTACCAAGAATAAGATTAAAGTAAATCTTCAATATTTCTCTGAACTATAATATGAAATGTATGAAGAAAGGAATGGTAATTTTCATCTTCATTATCTTAGTTTTCCTGATACTTTTTTTTTTTTTAAGATTTATTTTTATTTACTTATCCCCCCTTGCTGCTTGTGCTCTCTGTGTCCATTTGCTGCACATTTTTCTGTGTCTGCTTGTCTCCCTTTGTTGCATCATCTTGCTGTGTCAGCCCACTGCGCCGCACAGGCCGGCTTGCCTTCACCAGGAGGCCCCAGGAATCGAACCAGGGCTTCCCATATGGTAAACGGGAGCCCAACCAATTGAGCCACAGGCGCTTCCCTCCTGATACTTTTTGACCACTCATTTTTTCTGAAAATTTTAAGGAGTTTTAAAGCAATTCATATTGAATCATTTTGTTTACATTCTGGCACTGGCTAAGGCAGTGGTTAACTAGGAGTGATTTTGTACTCCCAAGGACATTTTTGGTTATCACAACTTGGAGGTGGTGGTGGTTGGGCTATTGGAATCCAGTGTGTAGAGGTCAGGACTGCTGCTGAACATCCTAAATATAGAGGACAGTCCTGAACAACAAAGAACTATCCAATCCAAAATGTTAATAATGGTGAGGTTAAGAAACCTGGACTAAAGACTGTATCTTCTAAATTGACATATTCTAAACATTATATTATTTTTACTCATTTATTTTAAATACATTTATTCTTTCTCACACTTTCAGAAACAAAATATAAATGTTATTTACAAATCAAAAGTGATACCTATTATTACACACCTCTGTAATCTGCTGGAAAAAAGATTATCTTGTGCCATAATAGCGCAGCAGGATTCTTCTTTAATCATTATGCTTTATTCGTCAGAATTGAACAGCTGGTAAAGAGATTCTAAGAAGATGTTTTTAGGAAGATCTTAAAATAAGATTTGTTTTTGAAATCCCAACAATGAATAGATTCCTATCCTATCTGGCTATTTTTGAGCCCTCATTCTGGAATGCGTGAGTGACCATGATCACTCTTTTCTATTCTAGTACTATTATGTTGAATACTTCAATACTGGTGTCATCTAATCTGTATGTAACGTACATTTCACCTTCCATATCTCTAGTTCCTTCTTCTTCTTTCGTCCACTTGATATTCAATGCTGAGATGCTAGAATGCCATAACTACATAAAAAGGCAATTTCACACCTAATAAATATATTATTTTTAGAAAAATATAGTATTTCTCAATTACTTTAGAAATTATACAAATTATTTTAGGTTTTTGAAATACTTTCTTCATTTTAAATCATGAATAGCTATCAATTAATGAAAGTTTAATGATATATTGAGGAGAAAAAGACTGTTTCAAAAGGAAGATCCACTGGGGAAGCTTTGCTTAAATAAAATTTTTTTAAAAAGGGAAGAAGGTAAAGAGATAGATTTTGCTTTAGACAGGTTATTTTAGGCTTTTCAAAAGAATGGGAAATTGGCTGTTCAGAAGAAATATACAGATCAGAGCACCCAAGACTTTGTAACTTCAGCAGAGTAAAAGAAAAAAGAGAAATTATCACTGGGGCTTTTGATTGTTTAAAAATACCTAAGAATAGCATGCTGGTTAGGAAAACTGGTTAAGTAAAGTGTTCATTTCTTTTGTTCTATGCTTTCCTTTTATATTTACTTATGTTTCTGAAGTGAATCCCACATATTTCTGTTTCATGAATAAACCATATGTGTGTATATAAGTGCAGCAATTTCCTAGGAATTACCATTTTTCACAATTCACTAGATGATGGGAAAAAAATGAGAGACTTGTTCCAAAATAGTAGTATATTAATTTAAAAATCAATTGATGAATATTTGTTGATATTTACAACTGCAATTAGAAGTGGATTCTAAATTTTTTTAAAATATACATTAATGGTTTTTCATGACAAGGTTTGAACCCTGTATAACCACTTAATAGCTTTATGAGCTCAAGAAAGTCACTTAACCTCTGTGTGCTTCAGTGTCCTCATCTGCAAAATGGGGGGCAATATGGGTTAAATGAGCTAATCTGTATAATGTGCTTAAATAGTGCCTGGTGTATGGTAAGAACTGTATGTGTTAGCTATTATTATTTTTCCTATATTATCAGTATTAACTAATGTATTAGTCATGATTATTAGGAAACAGTGCTCTTTCCTGTTATTTTACAATATGAATAGTAACTCATATCAGGTATATACTAATAAATTCATATATGGGTACAAGGTAGAAAACTTAAAAACATGAAAACAATTTTAGTAAGTCATCTAAACAATTTTTTATACCTAGTAATAGTGATGTTTAGATGAGCTGATTCCTGAGAGTTCTGTTTTAAAAATGAATCCCCTAAAATAACATATATTGTTAATGTGAAAGCCAATTTATATAATCTATAATAGTATTTACTTCAGGCAGCTCTTCATTTAGAGTTATTACAACCATCTAACATTTATTGAGTTTTGTGCTATACAGAATGCTAATTGCTTTACATATGTTTTCTCATTTAATCCAATTTTAATAATATTGTGAGGTGTATACCATTATTTCCATTTTACAAACAAGGACCTTATTTGGATGAAGAAACTTGCTCAAGGCCATATACTTAGCCAGTGTTTGAGCTAGGACTAATACCTATGTATAACTTAAAAAAAAACATGGCTCTTAACCAGTGTTAGGCCATGTAAGAGCCTTGCCATGCATTTTCAGGCAAATAATAAATTACTAACTTGAGAGCAAAAGTTTAAAATGAATCCTTAAGAAATAACTCAGCACAAGATTTATTCAACCTCTATTAATAATTATAAACGTAATAATGCAAATATCTGTTCAGATGTGTGGAGGCCATGGATTACAGAATTTGGATAGTAAAATTTTACAGTTAAACTTTGTTTAGTATTTTGATTTTCTTATGTTGCTATTATTACTATTTCTAACTAAATGTTATTCTGTATAACATAATATAAATACACATACCCCAGGGAACACCTGTATCCAGTTTTGCCTTTTATATATTTCCTAACTGATCAGCAACAGTGATACAAACTCCACAGCTACACACAATGGTTCTAGTTAGTGTCAGTTTCTCACATGAGAACTATTCTCAATATTTAATTTTGTCAAAATATCTTGTAGTTTTATGAATCAAGTATATATCTCCATATACCATAAGCAACTTACCATCATTACTTGGTATTCTTAGAAACAAAATTATAAAACCAAACCTATTATAGAGCTTTTCTTTCACTGATTTTATTAAACAATATGTATAATAACCATTTCCAAATCCCCTTCTTATATTAAGAACAACATTTAAGGCAGAATCCTGAAAAAGCTAAACCAGAACTCAAATGAAGTGGTCTATGTTCAATTTCTAAGTCTCTCCAGTGTTCATATCAAATGTTTCAAGAGCAGGACGGAGGACATGGTGATGGGAATGAAGGGAAAAACAGACTTAAAAGGCTAAGGCTTAAATCAACAAGTTCAAGTAACTTCAGTCTTGGAACTACCAGTCACCAAAACCATGGGTTAGATTTACAGCTTACTATACAAGATGTGAACTGCTTCTGGATACTGAAAATAATAATGGAAATATCTTTCATTCATTCAAGTGGGTGTATACTGAACACCTACTAGGAAGAGAAGCCTCCATCAGCTACTAAAAAGGCTGAGTATTTCAGGATTTGGTAATTCAGATGTGAGGGGTGAGTGAGAAAGGAGTCTACAGCAATTCTAAGTTTCTGGCTGGGTAGATGGTCACACTATTCCTGCAGGTATAGAATCCAGAGAAGTAAATCTGAGGAGGAAAGATGAGGTGTCTAAAATTTTTGCATTTGTGGCATCTATGAGACATCTAAGTGAAGCTATTCAGTAGGCAGCTGGATATATAAGTCTAGAGCATAGCAAAGAGGATTGAGCTAGCGATATATATTTGAGAGCTACCAATGCTGAAGGAATGGATATGGAATGATGCTGTAAGAAATGTACAAAGTGAAAAGAGCAGATGTCAGAGGCCAGAGCACAAAGAAAACACCAAAATTTAAGGGGCAAGGAAAGAAAAGGGGCCCATG